>SCLD01037921.1:0-17111 GCA_004367895.1 Oikopleura longicauda
TTTTTTTTAATTTCTTCAGCGCCAAAAAAAAACTTAAACTTTGCATGAGAATTTGGGTCTTTTAATAAACATTCAATTGATGTCTCGTTAATTAAATAAAATTAATTAAAAAACCTAATAGACAACGAATGGTCTCGGTTGGCTCGGTTAATTATTACTCGATTTTGGCAGTGTTCGTTTATCTAAGTGCGTGGCTACTTGGATATCCCTTTATTGGCTCTTCGTTACTGACCAGGTGGCTGTTTATCAAGCCCATTTACTGTATTGCCTTTGTCTTGTTGGTTGTTCTTTGGGTAAAGGGATTCAACCTACTTTTTACTAGTACTATAAATAGAATAAATGGACCAATCCCTAATGCTTAAAGTTAACAATTGGATTGAACTGTTGCATTTGTTACTTTGACGACGAGAAGATTAAAAAATCAAAATGAGAGTTCGCAAGAGCTCCATTTTGATCGGCCTCATTTGCACCGGGTTGCTCATTTATTACAAAGTCAACCAGGGCGGCAACGACGTTGAGGTCGAGCTGGAGTCGGAGGCAATTGTTGGCGAGTCAGTCAACGAGCGCATTGCCAAGCTGGAGGATGAGATGGATCAGAACTTGTCAATGATGGGCTCGATCAAAGACAAGCTGGACTTGTTAATGGATTTACAAAATTTGCCAGCTGCTGGCGGTGGTGTTCAAGCCATCGGTGGTGGTGGTGGTGCCGCTCACAAACCGGTCCAAGCACCAATCAAAATTGATCCAGGCAAGTGCCCCGCCGTGGTGCCATATGGTCGGAGCAATGCGAAGTTCAACATGGGCGACTTCTACGAAAAGTGGGACTTTGTCGACGTTGACGGGGGCGTGTGGAAGCAGGGCTGGGAGATCACCACCAACGATGCCGAGTGGAAAGAGACAAAATTAAAAGTAATCCTCATGCCACACTCGCACAATGATCCGGGCTGGGTGAAAACGCTCGATACATATTATCAAGGTCAAACGAGACGCATTTTAAATACAGTCGTCGATGCACTTATGGTCAACGAAGCGCGTAAATTTGTCTGGGCAGAGACAATATTCCTCGACATGTGGTTTAACGATGAACAAGTGACTGATGAGCGTAAAGCAAACTTGAAGAAATTGATTAAACAAGGCCAAGTCGAGATTTTGACCGGGGGCTGGGTGATGACTGAAGAAGCACCGTCACATTACTTTGCCATGATTGACCAGTTAATCGAGGGCCATCGCTGGTTGGACACGAACTTGGACGGGTATCGACCACGGAATGGGTACAATTGTGATACGTTTGGCGCAACACCAACAACGGCTTATTTAAATCAGCTGGCCGGGCTGAAACATATGTTAATTCAACGCACCCATTATCATGTCAAGAAGAACTTTGCCAAGGATCACTTGTTAGAGTTTAACTGGCGTCAGAATTATGATCAAAGTGGTGAAAATGATATTCTAACCCATATGATGCCCTTTTACTCGTATGATGTGCCCCATACTTGTGGACCCGAGCCAGCCGTTTGCTGTCAATTTGACTTTCGCCGTCTAAGAGGCCAATCGCCGCCCATCTCATGCCCCTGGCGCATTGCCCCGGTTGAAATCACGCGTTCAAATGTGGCTGAAAGAGCTCGGACTCTGTTGGATCAGTATCGCAAAAAGGCGAAACTATTTCGCAAGGGCACTAAAGAAGCCGTTCACGTTGTCCTTACTTTACTTGGCGATGACTTTCGAATGGATTCGGATAATGAAGCACGAGCTCAATTTGAGAATTATGAGCGGCTCTTTGACTATATTAATAATCAACCGGAATTAAACGCCGAAGTCGCCTTTGGCACTTTAGGTGATTACTTCAACCTAGTCGAAGGGGCGACGCCATTAGATCAATTCCCGTCAATCGAGGGCGACTTCTTCTCATATGCCGATCGGACGGATAATTACTGGACGGGTTTCTTCAATTCACGCCCCTTTTATAAGTGGTTCGATCGGTGGTTAGAGCATTGGATCCAGGCAACTGATACGCTCTTTTCATTGTCGCGCATTCACAATAATCTGGATCATAATGCCGCCCGTGACCTGTACATTGGCATCCAAGCGGCATCGCGTACCTTAGATCTCTTTCAGCATCATGATGCCATTACTGGTACCGAAAAGGACTTTGTCGTGCGTGATTATGGCGATCGGCTTACTAAGGTAATTAATTTTTAGTTTTAAAAAATATTTAAATTTTTAAAAACAGGCCTCACAATTGATTCAAACGCAATTTGCGCGGGTGATGGAGAAGACACTGGGCGTTGAATCAGTCACACTGCCGCAAGAGGCGCCACGCGAGCGGGGAACGTTGCCAAAACGCAAAAAGATTGACTTGGGCACGGGGGATCGATGTCGATTGATTTCCGTGTTTAATTCACTGCTGCATAAGCACGACGAAATTGTCAAGTTGAGAGTCACCGGCGCCAAGTACTACACGGTCGAGTATAGGTTAGATTAAATTAATTAATATTTTTTATTAAATAAAATAAAAGTGAACAACTGAGCGGACATGCGGCGGCGCCACCGGCACAAGTGTTGCCCGTTGCCAATTTCAACACGGGCCAGATCATGGCAAACGACGTTGACGGGAGCAGTGTTGAATTGGCGCTTGGCATGAGGTTTTTAAAAAATTAAATTAATTGAATAATTAATAATTAAAAAAGCGTTGACGGACTATCAACGCGAACAGTTCGCGTCTGTGGCGTTGACAATGTCGAGGACAATGGCAATGCAATTGTGGCTGACATGTCCGAGGTGTCACTCTACAATGGCGCCAGTAGTGCCAATTTGGAGGCATTTGCGCCACAGGTGGTCACGGCCGCTGGTGGTGATATTATCACGCTTGATGCCGTTGATAGTGTCATTGCCAAGTTGGATGCGAGCAGTGGACTGCTTGTTGCGCTCCAAACGGAAGACTTTAGTGGCGACAATAAAAGTAGGACTTTTTAACATAAACAACTTAAACCTAAATCAAATAAAGTGAAACTCGAATTCGTCCAGTACAATACGCGTCGACGCGGGGACAAGTCAGGCGCCTATCTGTTCATGCCAGAAGGGCCAGCTAAAGGCTTCTTTGGCCATGGCGAGAAGATGCCGTTTCGCATTGTTCGTGGCAAATTGTGTAGCTATGTCCACGTCCTCCATGATCGCGTCCAGCACATTCTCCAGGTACTTAAATCAAATTTAACTTTTTAAAAACTGACCTGTAAATAAAAATAGGTGAACAGTTTGGAGACAACGCGTCAAGCAGTCGACATTAAAAACTATTTCAATGTCAAAGGACTGAGCAATGTCGAGTTGATCATGCGCATCAATTCTGATGTTGAATCGGGCCGTGAATTGTATACGGATTTGAATGGCATTAATCACGCGCGCCGCGTGTACTATGAGAAGTTAACGTTACAAGGCAACGTTTATCCAATTGTCACCTCGTCATTCGTTCAAGATGGGGCGAAACGAGTTACTTTACTCACCAGACAGGCGTCGGGCGTCTCCTCACTCACCAGTGGTCAGATTGACGTAAGTCTAGTCTCTTTAATTTGGCGATTTTACTTGAAAACACAACTAGGTTTGGCTCGATCGAACACTGGCTCAGGATGATGCGCGTGGATTGGGCCAGCCTGTCGTTGATAATGTGCCCACGGTGGCCGAGTTCAAACTTGTGCTCGAGAAAAAGACCTCGGCCGGTGATGCCCAGTCAATTTATTTGGTAAGACTTATTTATTGTAGAATTTCAATTTACTTTTTCCCCAGACGCCCTACTGCAATCGGCTAGCTGAGTACGAACATTCCCCATTTGTACCGTTTACCCTGTCCGAGGCGCCGATGAAGGAAATAACGGGCGTCTTGAAACCCATTCCATACGATGCTAAACTTGTCAATATGCGGCCGTTTATGTAAGTTATCTCGACAGTAATTTCATAGTAACTTTTGATCGTTTTTAGGGACAAGTCTGGCGAAGTCAGGACCAGCGTCATACTACGTCGATATGGATCAGACTGTAGTTACAGTGACAACCAGGAGATAGTCGACACCAAGGTTAACTGGCCAATGACACCAGGTATGACTGATCAGTTTATTCAAAGTACTACGATTTTATTTAAGATGCACTGGGCCTGACCAGAGTCGACGAGACATCGCTCAATGCACTTGACATTATTCAAGCAGATGTAAAAGAGATTACAATAGACCCGATCAAGATCAAAACGTTTACAATGAAATGAGTACAATGAATAAGCTGAATTTAACGCATTCAACAAAATGGTGATAGCCGTTTCTTCAATTACAATCGTAGAGTGTTCCGCGATCACGCTTCCACTGTCTAAACTAAAACTAAGGCAGTAAACACTTAGACAACTTCATTTATTTCTGTAGTGTAATAATGTGTGCAATAAAAACCAAACGTATTTTTTGGGCGTTTCAACGAAATAATCTCGTTTATGTATTCAAGGATTACAAATAAAGTACATGTACAGTTGCAACTTTTTCAAATTTGTCTCAGACTGGTTTATTTTAATACGAGCACCTCTGTAACTCGTGGTAAGTTACTTCGTCATGAAGCTGACTCGTGTGTTTTCGTGTGTTTGTTTATTCTGGCTAATTCGTTCCTTCCTTGTCTCAAATCGCCATCACCGTCGTCATCAGTAGTAGTAGTCATGATTGGCAGTAAACCTAGACGAGGGATTATATTGACCAGAGCCTTGTCAGATTGCTCGGCCGAGAATAGCAGGAGAAACTCGCGCGATGATCAGTTTGATGATGAGAGGCTCTTCGCCAACCGACCCAGTCCCAGTCAACGCCATACAATTGGTAAGTGGTAGTTGTTGCTACTTGTTTACTGTGGCATTACTAACGACATTAGTAATAGTGGAGAGCAGAAAACGAACCAAACCCATCTTTTTAGCAGCCCCATTTGATAGAACATCAAGAAATACTTTTTCAGTGTTTGCTTTACAAATACTCATTCAACGTGTGGTTCCGAAGCATATTTAGCAGGAGCGTGGATATATGTATGTGTGTGTGTGCGTAGTGAGAGAGACAAGAGAATTTACATTTTTAATCGAGCAGAATTAATCACGCGAAAATGAGCGAGGACAACCGATTCCGCTTGTCGCCAGTGCTGGAGGAACACGAGTTTCAGATTTGATTGTTTAAATTTGTATCTACTATATTTGACTTTTAAACTCGTATAATAGCGGAAGGAGAATGAGCGACTCCTTCGCGAAGGCATAGCTTCTGAACTAAATGACTTCCTTTTATTCCGTTTTTAATTCAATCCGGTTATATTGTTTCAAATGCGAGAGTGTCACAGTCGCCTCTGGATAAAAAGCTAAATAATAGAACAACCAACCGATGAAAGTATTGAACTCACCAGCTCCGGTCGCTTCAATATTGCGCGGCTGGCCAATACGGCGAAAGTTTCTATTAATGAAGGCTTCAACCGCATCCGAACACTGACCAATGAGAACATGCTTGGCTCAGCTGAGTTGTTATGTGAGTTTTTTACTTTTTTGACGTGTCAAGTTCACGTTCGTTTTGTGTGTGATTTTTCACTTTCCATTGTCACCGCCACAATTTTGTGACATTAATTTGACAAATGAAAGATGACAGTTCCTCCCCCTGACTGACAGCGTATGTCATCAACAGTATTATCAAAATGGATGTGGGATGTGCATTGAAGAAAAAAAGAGAATTTTAAATGGTGAATTTTAATAATGTCGAAATTAGAATGGATTGGATGGCGGGGCTCCTCCCTCCGGGCGAGAGAGTTGGGGCTGAGCAGACTGATGATTTACAGATTCGATTGTGTGTTTGCAAATGAAAATATAATTAACCCCAAAAATATAATAGTCGAATATACGCCATTAGTTTAGGATGAAGTCACTGCCGGTGTGTGTGTGTGTATGTGTGTGAGTGAATGAGGCGAAACCTCGAGTTAGTTAGTTTCTTCTTCTCAGTAAGAGAAATAACGATTATAAATAAAGAGATCATCTCCGTCAGCCCCCTTTCAACACGTTGAGTGTAACAAGGGCGTAACAAATATAGAGCTTTACAACAGAAGGTCAAATAGTGCTACACGCGCGAGCTGATGGGTTTAACGCACGCACATTAGCGCGTGTGTCTAGCTTGATTTACAGAATTCACAACTGTAATCATACTCATCCCCAATTATCCCTTTCCCGCGACGACGCATTGCACGAAACATGTCACAACAAGAGAACTCAGTGATTAAAATGATCAATGTGCTGAAGCGACGTAAAAAGAGCGATTTTTTTGAAATACCGACAATTGAAATCAGTAGCGTAGAAGAATGTCCAGACGAAAATATTATAGGGCTATGGGAAGAAAAAACTGTACTTTTTAATTGATTGCAATCAACGCTACATTTAACCATTTTAACGGTGCATTTAACAAACTTGCATCGGAATGGTCAGTCGAGTGCAAATGGTTAGTGCACTTCTCCTATAATAACTCATCACTTGTTATTTACTCTTAGATTCGTAGAGACACAGACATCAGACGTAGTACGTCAACGGCAAACAACTCACTATACATTTTATGTATACTATGTTACTTGTTTCGTTGATTGTAACATTCCATTTTAATGTTTGAAACAAGTTTCCCATCAACGTAGAAGAGTCCTCGCCTTTCTTCGGCCAAATCAGCAGTGCGTCCAGCGTGACGAGTTTCCAGGTTTAAATCGTCTAAGCTCAACGTCAGTGAAAGTAAAAATGCTATTTATTTCCCAGAGTTTCGCCTCAATGTCAAAACATAAACTGCCCTTGCTCGCCATTCGTCGCGCATCGCACTCGATTCGCACGGCTTTAGTGGGCATCCAGGCCGCCCATAAGCGAAGGAACTCGCTTGACCACTTTTTATATGCTTGTTAACAAAAATGCGTGTCTGTTCCTCCCGCTGCGCAGAATGTCAATGCAGCCAAAGAAACGATCATCGGCCTCGTTGAGTAATGACGAGGGAGCGACGGCGAATCGACGTCTGGTCCGCAGTTTTAGTTTTGTCGATTTAAGTCTTCGGTTTTTACCGAAAAGCGTTATTAAATTGCTGATTGATTTGATCGGACGATTGTTTTTGAAAAACCGAGCCACCAGCTCACTGAGTTTTTACTCGTCCGGATTTGACATATCGAGGCCAAACGCTAAGAAACAAGTGACGTGGAGTAGGAGCACAGAGAGTTGTACTGAACTTGGCACTAGTAGAATCAACTTTCGCATTGGCGAAACTGGTCAGCACTATTTTAATTTCGTGATTTATTCTTATTTCGCTTTAGCCAACGAAACTGATAAACAAGAGGAAGAAACGGCTACCAAGAAGAATTTGCTCAAACATGAATTCTCGCGGACGGCGACTATTACCGGGCTCGATGCGCACATACTGGCCGAAGAAGTGCGCAAACGCCGCGGCACGGTGTATATGCATACTGACCAGGTAAATGAAACTTTTCGACTCGAGAAGGACGTGCCCTACACTCTAGACCACGTTTTTTCACATTCAACCCATTTCGCTGAGCAGGCCCGTAACCCTTTCCTTCCTAGTGTCGTAAATCTCGAAAAACTAACACCTCGAGATCAAACAGATTTTTGTGACGACTCTAATTGGGCTAAAGGTTTTTTCGGGTAGTAGAAAAAGTTGTTCACGTTACGTGCACTGCGGCAGGCCATCCATCATTAATTTAATTAACTTTTTTAATATTTAAATTCGTACCCGTGTAGGTGCACGGCATCCACATCGAAACGTACAGAGATATAAAGGCAGGGTCTACTACTTATTACTGTAGATTGGTTCTGATTTTCATTTATCAAATTTGACTCTTCAACGCCAAAATGTGTTAATTAAATGGTGAACAGTTGGTCACTGATAATATGATGTAGACTAGTTGCAAGTTGCCACTCCTCAGAAAATGAGCATTGATCTTGGCCAAATTGATCAAATTGATTACAGAGAGAGTATTCGTCGAAAACTAACGCACAATGGGTCAAAACGCGTTCACAATAGTCGCCAGGAAGCCGCCTGGGGAGGCTCACTACGCAATTTGGTGGTGCAACAGAGTTTCATTCGAGTAAGCAATTATAACAAGCTAGAAAACGTCGAGGAAACACTCGACACCTGCTCCAATTTAATCCGATTTGAATTTATTGCCCATTTCTTGTCAGACTTTTTCGAACATATTCAACTCTGAGTGATGAATAGAAGTCAATCATTCAAAAGAGCCTTTGAATCATGCAAAGAATCGTGTAAACAGGTACACCACAGTTGGCCTAATGACGCCCGATTAATTATCGACTATCGGAAATAAATGCCAGAGATAAGACTTGACATTCAGCATACTTCACCGAGAAGTGAAATAATTGTCGTAAGTGTAAGATGTGGTTTTGTAACTAAGTGACCGTATGGTTTACGCCCGCAAAATTCTACGTGAATAACCCTTGGCAAAGGGCATTCACGCGTAATGTTAGAGAAGTAGAGAATCTGTTTTTATTTCGACGAGAACTTCAGTTTATTAGCATGATTGTAGTAAAACCAGCAAACAGTTGTTTTCGTGACCTACTTCACTTCTAAATAGGCTTCTTTTTGGTAGTGATGTACCCTTTAGGGCCCTAACTTCGCGACATACCCTTATGAGCGAAAAAAGCTAAACGCCATTGACTTGATCAGTTTGACCAATCATCATCTAATCTCATAAAATCACTCCTTATATATCGGAAGGAGCGAATATATTTCGAACCTATAAAAGTCATCTGGGTACATTTTTTGGTAGAGAACACGAAAATATATAAACACGAAATGCGACGTGAAGGTCCATGGGATGGTGTTTTAGATGTGGAAAAGTGCAAAGTGACACACACTGATTTAGATTGTCAATCAAAACTAACATCAGTATAATTTCCGGTTTACACTGTCGCCGCTAAGATAAGAGACTAGAAAACACCAGCCCGTGGACATAGAAATTTCGTTTTCAATCCTATCATGGCGAGTGTGCAGTACGCCGTTTTTCCGCCGTTCATGATTCGGGTTACATGGTAAAGTTACATTGAATATGTCAGTTTAATTCAAAACGAAGTAAGTCCAAGAGGAAATACAATATAATACTGTATCAAAATTTGTGATTGTCCGATTTCAAGTCGACCGCCAATCCTAATCAGTCTAAACATAATTATATTCAACTTTTGACTCATTTGGCTTTGACACTTTCCATTACCGATTGGTTAATTTCAATCGAGCGCAGTAAAAACGACTATCACGCTCGTAAAAGAACTTTGATCGTCGGCTGTAGGTGCCATCGTTTTACAGATTTAGGACCCCACAATCAAGCAAAGTAATTCGTTTTATTGCAATTTAATTCTTCTTTGTTGATCTGGCCTTTGTTACACACTTGAGCAGACAGAAACAACGAAAATAGTTCGACAGACAATTTTTTCAAGAGAAATAACCATGGAGGAGTTGTCGGCTATCAACTTGAGGGTGAAAATGTCGAAAATGAAAAGCATACTGAAAAGACGGCACACGGTGGTGGATCCGACCACTTCGGCATCTGATGTGCCCTCCAGACGTCGGGTAGTTGCAATGAGAACTCGTCAATTTCGATAGGCCTTATTGACCACTTACTGACCAGAGTTATTTAGACACATGGCTTCGACGAAAGCGAAGAAAATCTACTACACGCAAAACAAGATGATCGCATCATTGAGAAGAAGGATCGTCGCGGCTCGATGATACCCGTCGCAACGGCAAACGGCACTGTACTTAGTAAGTACTTTAGTTTAAGTTTCTCACGGGGCCTAAACGGCGGCCACCTAAGTGTCAGTAGACCAAATCGGTCTGACGCACATGAATGGGACAATTCTGAGCGACGACTTTTTGTGGCTGATTTTGTGTTGGATTCGATGGCTTAGCATCGCATGATTTCATAACAATGAACAGTACTCTGACGACCACTAGAATTAACCCCTGTGCGTCGCGTCCGTCTTTAGAGTATCATTATCCTTTCAAAGGGTCAATTGAAAATCCAAGATCGATTACCTCTTGTAAATCAGAACACGAGCTTACCTATAACACGTTTTTTGCACTTCAAAAAAAGTAATTCGAAGACAAGTTACAGGTTAATTCCGTAACATATATGTATCATCAGATGTGAATATCAGCTCACACACGGACGACAATGAGAGATCAGGAAGCGACCAGCTCGAAAGGCCTAAGGGTGGCTATGACTCGAATTTTTTTTGCCTTAGTTTGTATTCATAACGTTCAGACGGGTCTGGAAATTCCTTTGCTCTCATGATAAGCATACATTTTCGTTTACTATCCCTTTCAACCATCGGTAGAGAATCAGGAAGAACATATTCACCCAATAGACGACATAATAATGCGACAAAATACGGCAATGGCCCAGTTAACCAAAGGTTACTCATTTCTTGCATGCGTACGCACTTTTGGGAATAATGGGAACAAAACGCAAGTTCACGTCTGATTGATAAGAATGGATTTTCGTGGTGATTACTCATTAGTCTGATCAATTAGGCCAATTGTTTTTGCTCCGTGGATCTACATCGTGTGGTCTGGGTCACTGTTTATGGTTTCGTCACTACTGTATCTGACCAAGCCCGCTTTTTTTCTGCAGAATAAAGGTGGGCTTGGACACACCTGTTACATTTTACGGTGCATCTGGCTATCGTGTGGGGTTGAAAGTGCAACTGATAATTAATCATGAAGTATGACGGCCTCTGGCTTGGATCCATCGCACATAGAAACTGGGTTGAAAGAAATAATGAAACACAATTACCGCCCGTGCTACTTATACGCTTGCTACTGCTCTATTCACTGTTCATCCTTCACCCATTCACAGAGCACGCACTCTTGTGTTTCATTCGTGACACTACCAGACAGCGAAAACATATAAACCCCGATTTTTAATTTTACGGGACAAAACTCTAGTTAGAGACTATTAATAAAATAGAGAAATATTACCGAATAAGAAGACGACGACGAAGATGCCCTCGGCCGGAGTCACCGCATCACGATGTCGAAGCCTCGTCCACCACTCAAAGGCATGGGGAAATTGAAAATGATTTTTTCAATCATTATTTCCATCATAATTATGCGATGTTCATTTTATAGAAAAAGAAGACGTCCACTTTGGCACGGCCCTTTCCGACACTATCGGAGCAGAAATCGGCACCGCCAATTGTCGAGAAGCTCGTCGAGGAAAATGGCGATGATCTGACAATTGAACGGGATGACATGTTCGACGAAGATGGTGACGAGTCGCCACAAATACCCAACGAGTATCGACGTGCCTCGGTGGTATCGCGACGAAGTGAGTATATCAGTCCAGAGTCGGCGTGACTCGTCGATATTGCGGAATTTGTGCCGAGATTGATAAACAAAGCGGGGTTTTTGATGATTTTTTCGTTTTTTGAAAGGAAGAGGGATGGGATTATGCTCCTCTCGCAATCTGGCGTTCAAACGTTGCATAATGGAGACCGACCATGGTCTCATACAGTCAAAATCAGCTGTCAATTGGCTTGATTAATTGCTGTTAATCATTATTTGCAATTAGTAGAAATGTAGAAAGCATGTGTGAAACCGCCCCCTGTGATCGTTTGCGAGATTATCCAGTGTCAAGGCCAAACCCACTTGTTGAACTTGAGACCATTCGGTCTTTTACTGATGCTCACGATTAGATTTTGTCATGCCCAACAGCCATATTTGCACTAAAACGGACTATTATTTTTTCGCCCCATCAAGTTCAAACCTAGACACTATTTTCGCACTTTACCGAACGAAAGATCGGTCTAGCCACTTATTGACGTCGTACACACGAATCAACGCCAAAAATATTGCTTTGATTTATTGTCAAATCACGTTTTTTATCATAGATAGAGAAAATTCCAGCAGCCAGCCATGAATCACCCTTTATAATCATGTGGTGAAATCGTGTCCAATTTGGAAATTCATTATGTACTACTATGAGAGGGCTAATACTATGAGTTAATATGGAGGAAGCCTAATAAATGTTTTGATGGAGCTCGAATGACTTGACTTATATAAAAATGTACTCGCTTTTTCTTTCTCAGAGTGTAAACTGAACTATGCGTCGATAAAGTGATCAAGTGCTTAGAGAGGATTAAAGCGCAAATCGTGCATGAAAAATCAGGAAAAAAGAGGGTACTTGATCGAAGCACAGAGAGAAAGTTCAAAAGCACTTTAGACTATCGATTTTATTGAAGAAAAATAGCATCGCCCGCGTGTGGTGGCCACGGGCCAAATAGTAGCTAGAGACCCGTTGCGAATCGTGAATCACCGACGAACCACAAAAAAATCTCAGACATACTTTACTTTAGAGAAAAATATTAACTAAAAAAAGAAAAATCGGGAGATCACACAGAAATGGATGAGAAACGGGTGCCAGCTAACTCACGCTTCAAAATCACCAAACGTATATCGAGCAATGATTCAAAGGATGAAACGGCACCATTGTTCGTTTCCTCCCCACCAAGCTCGGGAATTGGGTCCTTGTCGCCCACTCAGTCATCGAATATTGCGAAGAGTATATTGGAAGGCAAAAATGTTGCCTTCAGTCCCTATAACACCATTCACGATGGCACCGATGGCATGGGCTCGGAATTCCGCAAAGTGATCAGCAAGTGTGTCAATGAGGCCAAAGTGGGCCGCAAATCAAACGCACCTGTCGTCTCAAAAGCATACCTTGAATCCATGGATCGCGGCGATATTTCACTGACCACAATGAGCTTACTGAATAAAACAAAACCGGGTGGGGAAAACGACCTATAGTAGACCCCTTGACTACTATGTCCGTGTGAAACAAAGAAAACTAACACCACGCCCATTTTCAGGCAACAAACCACTGCGACGCGACATTTCAAAGATTGTGCTCGATCATGGCGGTGATTATCGTGTCAGCCAAAAGGTGAGGACGACGCCAAGGCATTTGACGATGTTTTAACAATGCCAAATTTAGCTCTCGAAACATGGCAAATCGTATTTGGGCACGTTGCGAGGTCGCGATCTTGAAATGGCCAAACAGCTGAGTGAGCACACGCGACTTGTTGATAAAAAAGGCAGGAATCAAGTAAGTGCGATTGTCAATGTCAAGTTTGTCAATTTTTGTCGATTAGGTCAGTTTCAAAGACATGGAGGAGCAAAATGCACTCTATATGAAGGATGTGTTCACGTCAATGGTGGATGCTCACTGGTACTATGTTCTCATCGCTTTCTTTGCATCATTTTTCGGTATGTACCAAGTCCAATCACTGACCAGGTTTGATCAGTAAAATTCAGGTTTGTGGCTGCTCTTCGGTCTAATATACTGGCTGATTGCATGGCAGAATGGCGATATTACAGCATCGAAGAATGGCGAGTTAGACAGTCACGATGTCTGCGTTGACAATGTTTTCGACTTCACAACTGCGTTCTTGTTTGCACTTGAAGGCCAAACAACCATTGGTTACGGTTCACGCAGTACAACAGAGCATTGTGTTCATGCAATAATTTTACAATTCATACAATTCCTCACCGCTATCGCCCTTGACTCGTTGGTCGTCACTATTGTCTTCACAAAGGTAAGTACTTTTCACCATCCACTCGATGTATAACAAAATCGACTTTAGCTTGCACGGCCAAAGAATCGCGCAAAGACGGTCCAATTTTCCAAGCATGCCGTCATCTGTGAGCGCGATGGCGAACTGTGTCTCATTGTGCGCGCCGTAAATCTGCGCGCGTCGCTACTTATCGACGTTAGCGTAACAGGTGAGGTCAACAGGCTTGGACTAGTCGGGTGTGGCTGTATACGGCCTGTGTATTAATATAAACTTGACAAGGAACAAGGTTAAAGTGAAAATCACCATTTACGTCATTAGAAATTGCACTAGGCTCTTATTTCTTTTTTATAAATGCAGTAGCAAAATACCAACATTTTCTGTTTTTAATTTGACTCACAGCTTTCGATATAAAAACTCACTGTTACACTCAAGGAAAACTGCTCAAAACACGACGATCACTTGATGGCGAGTGGTTGGCTTTGGAAGAACGCAATGTTGAGTTCAAAAACTCACGCGTACTCTTCTTGACCCAACCCGTTGACTATGTCCACGTCATTGACAAAGACTCGCCTTTATACGAATTGTCGAAGAGTGTTCTGCGCGGCGATGAGCCATTGGAACTGATTGTTATCATGGCGGGTGAGTACAACAGCACAACAACTTGGCTTTGTATCCTTATTTCAATTTTGTAGGCATTGTTGAAGGCACCGGCATGGCATGTCAAGTGAGAACATCGTACATTTGCAACGAAATCTTATGGGGACACCGCTTCGAACCGGCTATTTCACGCTACCCAAAATTTGGCGGCTATCAAGTCGATTATAATAAAATTGACAAAACATATGAGGTACGGAAACAGGACCAAACCAAGAAACGTCTCTCAACTCATGTATTCAGATCCGCCCGGAAATGTCGGGTCAATCAGCCGAGGAGCGTGATAATAACGACGGGTATAAGCTGGATGACAGTGAAGTGAATGATGAATCGCGTAATGATCAATATCTCGACACGGTGAAGACCGTTTGCTAAACCAATTGCGAATGTTAGATTAGAATTAATAGCCAAACAACAAGAACAACAATGTGCCTCCTCTAACCACTGATTTCTATCTTATTATTTAATCGCTCGATGACTATCACACAGTGCTTACAGTCGTTTGTATAAAGTTCCAATCGTGAATAATATAATCTTCAATTAAGCTGCCACTCATTTTAATACAAAAATAAAACTTGCAAGCACCTTTCAATGTGTATTTTTTATTTGTAAACAAGGTAATCTTTTTATTGCATGTTTGAAATCATAACTGACTGAATACTGAGCTCATTCAAATTGCACAAGGATAACTCTGCTTGCAAGTAAATTAGTTCAACAGGAGCAGCATGGCACCCAATGTTGCACTGGCCATCACCTGACTGCTACCACTATCGCCATTCTTTTCTTTGATGTAATCAACGATCGCTTGCTGGTTCGTGCTGCGCCAGTTGGTATTTTTGTCGATTTGAACTGAGAAAAATATCAAAGGCCTGAGCCAAAAAACGGTAACAGACCATAAATGTTTTCAAATGTGGATTTGAGTGAGCCGATCTTTCCACTCTTTGTGATTTTGTCCTCGAATGCTTCGACCTCAGACTTCAGTGCAGCTGTTGAGAACGTCTTTGTGACAGATGTGAGAATACTTGGTACACGGCGGTAACTCTTTTCGGTCATCCTGAAGTAATTTTATGTTACGAGAGCTACTGTATAAGAGTCATACATTTCATAAAGCCAGTCCCAGGTGGAGTCTTCGCGAATAAAGTTCCAGGCAACATCACGGCCATAATCACTACCGCTGACGTAGTTGAACACAGAGTGCTTGTCTTGAACACGAACATCGTCCTAAAGTTATTCAGTGGCAACGAGTCAAACTTTTTCTCACTCACATTGAGTGCTTCTTGAAGATACTTAGTAAGCGTTGCTTCATCTTTGGAACATGCCATGCCCGAAAACAGCACAGACCGTTCGTTGGCATTTTGCTCTACTGTATAGTACTGCCACAATTTGTCATAGTGGTTTTTGTTCTGTTGAACACCATAACAGTAGGCGGCCAGTTTTTGATCGCGATCTGGCTCATTTGTCATATTTTCTGGATCAAATGAACTGACGGCTTTCTCAGCATGTTCCAAGCAGTCTTCATTGCCGTACTTACATGCCTCAACAAGGGCAATGCTCATTCCAACGCGTTTCATATCGTCAATGGCAGAAACATTTGTACTCCAGTCATTCGCAGCGTACATTTTAGCAACTACGCCATTCAAGTAGCCATCCAAAATGCCCTTATCGTCAGTATGTTTCATGATATCGCGCATATACTTAATTCCATCGGCATACAGTCTCCACACCGTCTTGTCGACGTCATTTCGTACGAAATCGGTGAAGTCGAGCGCATCAGTAACTTTTACGCCAGTAAGAGCGCTATTTTCGGCAAAGGCGAAGTAGTCGAAAACAATTTGAGCCCGAGTTTTTGTGTCCACGCTGTCGAGGTTACTGCTGAGTTGTTTCTGGACATTGTCAGCGGCGGCGTCTTCATACAAAACGCGAACAAGTGATCGGAACTGGTTGTTGACAAACGCAAAGTCAGACTTGGCCAAGTCGAAGGTCTGAGCCTTGTCAGTCGCATCAAGCCACAGCTGACTGTTGCCTGCGCTGGTTTGAACGGCAAGAGGTACGTGCCATTTGTACCCGAGTGTTGATGGTGGTTGGTCTTGTTTTTCCTGGGGGTTCGTCAAAAAGCGCTCCTGTCGTAGAGTCAGCTTTGTTTTATCACCTTCGACATTGGAGTTAACTCTGATAAATGGGTAGCCCATTTGACGCGTCCAAGTGTCAAGCACGTCATTAGTTGTTTTGCCAACTGGAAGTGTTGCTTGCTTCTCGTTCTTGCCAATCACGCCACACAAAGGGTCTGTTTGATCGGTGTAAGCAGCATCAGTTTTTACACTCTCGTTTGCAATGTAGTTGTCCCAAGAATCAAAAAGATTCTTGGAGTTCGGGTTTCCTTTTGCGTATTCGTGCAGGTAATCATTCAAGCCTCCAAAGAAGACATCGTCGCTCAGCATGCAACGTGCCATACTCAGCACTACACCGCCCTTCGAGTAAATGATTGAACTTGATCCATAGTTGCGATGATCTTTGACTGGCTCAGCGTCTTCGACACGGTTGTAGATGTTTACAATTGGATTCGAGTTCGTCGTCTGATCCGCATTCAGTGCCGCTACAGTTCGTCCCGTGATCAAATTATCGTCGAGATCCCATCCGGCGACGCCGGACTCACCGGTCCACTTCAAGCCGGCGTCCGTATCGGGCTCCAAACCGATGAGCGCGAAATACGTGGCAAAGGATTCATTAATCCAGAGCTCATCCCACCATGGGCAAGTGATTTGGTTTCCGAACCACATATGCGCCATCTCGTGTGAGATAGTTGAGCACACATAACTTTTGCGGCTTTATATATGGGTCTACAAAGTTCGGATGGTG
>SCLD01038032.1:0-17109 GCA_004367895.1 Oikopleura longicauda
AAGTCGATTCATGCACAGGTATAGCATTTATAATACTTTTTATATAATGTAATATAATATACCGTATGTTATTATATACGCCAGACGTCGGTGGACAAGGACACAGAAAATCCGGACAGCACTTTCTTTTCCTTGTCCGGCCGGACAGACAGACTCCGGACAGCATCCGGACAGACAGACACCGGACAGCGGACAGACACCGCACAAAACGTGACAAGGCCAGGACACGGACAGTGCTATCCGCCGACGTCTGATATACGCTAATATGTTGAATATGTATTTATATGTACTTTTAGTTACTAGGATAATAACATCTTTGGAAGAGAAAAATCAACTGAAAGAATCCGAAATACAGATGTTGAAAGAATCAATAGAAGACTTCAAGGTCAAAGGTTCAAATCCAGATCAGTCAAATGTCAGTATGACAGAAGTGAACGAAATGAAACAAGCTTTAGTTGTTCTTCAAAATCAGTTGGTCGAAGCGCAAGAGCGAAGCTTATGTGTCTCCAATAAAGAAGTTTCTCATGTCGGCACTGAGACGGACTTCCAGGAACTTACAAAATCTCTGGAAACATCACCCGGTGAAAAAACAATTCTAATGGGCGAAGCGGTAGAGTATGCTGAAACAGTCAACGCTAGGTTGATTCAATTAGAAGAAACATTGGAAAATAAGGAAAAACAGAATACCTTGTTTGCAGAGCAGATATTGAAACTTCAAGAACAACTTAAAGAAGCAACTGAAGAGCTTGCTTTTGTTCATGACGAGAGAAAATGTCAAGATGGCGTTATTGATGATATAACGATCAAAAATTCTTCTCTCAAAGACCAATTGGCTGGTATCACATCAATTTCTGATCAAGGTAGCTTGAATGCAACGCATCAAATTGAAACCGAGTTGTTAAAAGAAAAAATGATGAATATTGAAGCCGAATTGAAATCTAAGAACGAAGAGTTAAAAAAACTCGAATCAGTAAGCAACGCAATCAATGATGTTGAATTTTTGAATAAACAACTGCTTGAGCAACAAAAAATAACTTCAACTTGGAAGCTAAAAGTGGACATGGCCGAAGAAAAAGCTGAACATGCAACTGGTCAACTCGATCAACTTAAATATGAGATTAAGGCTTTGACTGATAAACAGAATAAAACCGAAATCCAAGCGAAAACTCGAGAAGCAAATTTATTATCGGACATTGACGATTTGAATAGAGAACTGGCTTCTCAGTGGAATCAAAAAGAAAATATGCCAATCGTCGAACGATCAATTATTTCTGAAGAAGCAACTGTCCCTGTTATGAGTGAAGAAGTTTCGAAAGAAGACGGTTCTACTCAAACAGAAAAGAAATCAGTTTCCGATATGGAAATACAAGTTGAGTTGGAAACGAATGCGGAATCTGAACTTAAAGATATAAAGGAATAGTGAAAACATAATAACTAACACCTTTTTTTTATAAAAAAATAATATAACATTTATTCATTATTTCAAAGGTCAAACTTGAACTTCTGCGAGAGCAAGCCGAAGGTGCCACTGAATGGAAGGAAAAAACAGATTTAGCACTCCAAGAAAAATCTTCTGAATGTGACACTTTGCAGAGTGAAATTGGTGCTCTGTCAGACAAGTTTTCCGCCCTTGAAAAGACCAACAGTCAACTGGAAAGTCAGAAATCCAAAGTGATCGCAGAGTTGGAAAATTACAAAAAGGAAACGACAGAACTAATCGTTTTGAAAACAACAAAAATGGACGAGCTTCAATTAGAAATTAATTCATTGAAGGAACTTTCTTCGAAGCATGAAGAAGATCATGCCGATGAAGTTGAGATATTGGCGATGAAAATAACGTCTTTAGAAGAAAAACTTGAAGATAATTTGAACATGAGTTCTTTCTACGAGAAGGCCAAACAAGAATTAGAATGTGAGTTGGCGGCTTCAAAAAGTAAACTTCAACAATTCAATACAGATAATGATCTCATGTCAAAGCAACTCGATGAAAATGAGCTGAAGATAAAGAAATTGGAAGAAAACATTTTGTCACTCCAATCTACTGAAGCTCTTCTTATAACAGAGCGTTCAAAAATGATTCTTGAATTACAAAATTATAAAGATCAACATTTTATTCGCCCCACAATACCCGAAGTAAAGTCTCCCCAAAAGGAGAAATCTTCAGTTGAAAATCAGCTTTCAAAATCTGAGATGGAAGAACTTGGAATCGCCGAAGAGAGTACTGAAGATATTATTGGGCAACCAAATCCTGATGTTGTATTATCCGATGGTGATGAAGAAAATGTTGACAATGTAATCAGTCAATATGAAGTCGTTAGTATTGGTGTAAATACTGATTACTGTAATCTTACACCAGTACCACGTGTCCCAGTCGATTTTGTTTCTATCGGTGTCAATACAGAGGAAAATAATGTCTTGGAGTTCACGCCTATTGAGTCAGAATCACCAATTGGAGATATTTGTTTAAATGGATTGTTTACACCTCCACAAATCGAATCCCAAAATTCAACTTCAGTTCAAGTTGAGATGATTTCGATTGGAATTGAAACTGATCCAGTAAAATGCACTTCGATGGCTGTCAATACTTCATTTTTGGAGCACAAAGAAAACCCAGAAATGGTTTCATCGGGAATAAACACTTCGATTATGACTTCTCCTGAAAATATTATTCCCGTCAATTGTTCGTTTGGCGTCAATACAAGTTTCCAGGTTAATAACGAAAACGATAAGACTGTTGAAGAGATAAAAGAACAACTTGATGCCTCTAAAACAACTGAACTTCAATTATTATCAAAACTTGAAGATTTGAACAAACAACTTGGTGATTCTAAGACTTTGGCTTCATCCCTTGAAGACAAAAACAAACTTTTGCTAGAAGATAATCAAACACATCTTTCTGCTCAACTCGATTTTAGATCCAGAGTCGAAGAACTAGAAGTCCAAATTTCTCAATTGAAGCAATCTCATCAAGTTAATCTAGATGAACTTCAAGAAGAAAAGAACAGACTTATGAAAAATTTAGAAGAAGTTGAAAATGACCTTCAGAATCTCAAGACCAAAATGTCCGAAGATAAATCTGAGTTGGAAAGGGTCAATTTAAATATAGCAGAGCTTCAAGATCAACTTTCGGTAACAATAAATGAGCGTGATACTATTTCTCTTGAACTTAACAATCTAAAAGGTAATAATCTACAGTTATTTCATGGGTTCTACAACGGTTTTACAATCTAGTACAACCTGGACAAACGACCATGTTATCATCTTAAAATGTGTGTTTTCAGAAAAATGTTCAAAAATCGACAATGATCTTCTGGTGGCCAATGAAGCTGCGAATAAACAATCATCATCGCTTGATTTCATGGAAACCATGCGCGAAGAACTCAACGCAGCTCGTTCTCAAAGAACTCAAATGTCAGAAGAATTGAAATCTCTTCGTGAAGCTAATAATGACAAAGATTCAAAACTTGAATTAGCTGCGGGAATGTTCCAGAAGAATAATGAAACTATTTCAAAGCTTCAAGAAGAGAAACAAGGATTGGAAACACATATTGAGTCAATTTCAGGTGTTATCAAAGAGTCCGAATCACTTGCTCATGCTTTGACCGAATTGAAAAAGAATTCAGATGAAGTCAAACTAAATCTAACTGATGAAATCAATAGTTTGAAGAGAGAATTAGAAATTTTCAAAGCAAAAGAGCCAGATGTGAAGAAATTGGAAGAAGACCTTGCACAGCTGCTTGAATTGAATGAAAACAGAGAATTTCAAATGAACGAAATTAAGGCCGAGAGAGAAGTTTTTGACGAGACAAAAATCAATCTTGAGAAGCAGTTAGAAGAGACCAAAACTGATTGTGTTAATTTGGCACAAACTGTTCATGAACTAAATGTTCGGACCCAAGAACAGGATGCCCAAATAGCAAAACATAAAAGTGAAATGGCAAGACGAGCAGATGAAGTTACCGAGAAGCGAAATAAAATTGCGGAATTACAATCGGACATTCTCAAGCTTCAATCGACAAATAAATCGAATCAAAAAGATTTGAATGAAATTGAAGCACTGAAGGTTAAACTGGCTGAAACTGAACCTGCTAGATTGAATCTCCTTCAAAAATCAAATAAGAACGAAAAACTTTTGGTAAGTAAAAAATACGTATTTCTCAGTTTAAAAATATAGAATCTAAAACCTGGCCGTTAACGGTTAACCTGAATTCTCGTATTCAGGTCACAATGAGAGATGATCTACGAAAACATATGGAGGAAATCGAAAAACTCGAAGAAAATGAACGAAAACTTCAAATTGATCTCAATAACCAAATAATTGCTAGAAATGAAGCCGTCAGCAGTCTCAACACAGTCAAAGCCAATTTAGGCGTATTCAAGGATGAATATAAGAAAATGGAAGATTTGCTAAAGGCCACTAAAGAGGACAAGTCTAATCTTTCAAATAAAATCAATTCTTTACAGGTATTAATTCACCAAAAGATAATGTAAATAGGATAGTCAAGGTATAATATGTAGTTAGATTTCTAAATATTAATCAGATTACAATTCAAAATGGCGAAAGCGAATTGACCCGTCTTCGAAAAGAACGTGATGAAGCTGTTAAAGCAAGAGATGAGCGTAAATCAAAGTACGATCGTCTTGCTCAAGTGGTAAGTTATATCATATAACTTATATGATTATCTAGATATGTAATTCTCATAACGATACTATTATTTGAATTTTAAGTACATGGACCTGAAAAAGAAAAACACAGACGTTGATGAGATCAAGGACAAACTAAAAAAATATTATAAACTTTATGTAAGTACATTTTATAATTTTTATAACACCCGGTCTTGTACTTGCCCACATAACATATGTGACATAAGAGTAGAACACTCTCATATGATTTTGCATGTCAAGTGTCCACTCTTATGTATGAAACTTCAAGACCGAGTCTTTATCTCTAATGTGTCATGTCACCCCCTATATCCTAGACTTTAACTATATATTTAGCAAACAACGGTTTGTGGAAACTGCCAAACAAGTTTGTGTGTTTCTAAATGCTCGAAATGTGGTTCGACTCGAAACCAGTTAGAGGCTATTGGGAAAGAAAATGCCTCAACAAGGACACGCTCTTCAACAAATCAACATTTGACTTCCACTTCCTCCACAAGCCAGGGTTATAGTCAGTTTTTTATCAAGCAGATATGGGAGTTATTTAAATTCTTATATAGAATATTTATTTTAAAACCCTGGTAAAGCACTGCCAACAGTTCCAAGTCAGATGGAGCAAAAAACAAAGATGAGTGCAAGCAACAATAGGCAAATTTGGTCACGACAATTCAAAAATCAATAAATACCACATGTCTCAATACACTTATGTTTCTGTAAATACTCAAAGAGTCAAAAACATTCCATATTTTCTTCACACAATAAAAAGTTCAATTATTTTTCCTGCGTTTATAATATCGCTGTTATTTTAAATACAACAATATAATATGGACAATATTATATGGTCCATATCGTAGAATTCATATGATATGGCTTTTATGTCTGACCAAACGGGGTTATTTTCCTGGACGGGGTTATTTGGATTAGGCCTCCACGGATGGAGCTCGTCCGGCCGTCTGCCTATGAAAAAATACTGGCGTCCGCGTCCGTTCACGTCCATGAGATGGATAATTCATCTCGTCCGCCATCCGAATCCATCCACCTATCAAAAAATACTGGCGTCCGTGAAGGTTAACTTATATCCGCCGAAGTTGAAAAAGGCGTTTTCGAAGTCCAAGTGCTCGTTCGTCATTATTTGTGTCCGTTCTTGATTCCTATGGTAACGAACAGCAAAATAAATTCATTGTTTTATCATCTTACTCATCAGTCGTTGATTTGAATTTTTAAAGAAAACTATGAATTTATATATATAAATGAAATAATTTAACTGAGCATCTCCAGAGTATGAAGAGAACATCATCGACGTCGTCCTCCCTTCCACGGTTGAAAACAGGAATATTAAAAAATCGGAAAACATTGGTTTTGTTTAACCCTTATTGACAAGTTTTCGGGTGAGCACACAGAGCGTTTTCCGGAAACTTTTTCCAACCATCGTGTGACTATATTATACATTTTGTTGGGTGAAGTTCACTTGGCATACATAGTTGCCGGGTAAGTGCACCTAAAATGATATGACGTCATACTCCCTATGTCACGTGATTAAGATATTGGAGTTCAAAGTAAACCCCCTGATTGAAAAAAATGTTCCTGGAAATAGTTTCCGGGATTTGTCAATAAGGATTAAAGTTAGTGAGTCGATTTTGAAATAAAAAAAAAGAATCGAGACGATCTTATCCCTCAAGTGAATTTGGATTGGTAGAAAATGGAACATCACGTGACTTCACAAGTCGCGTCGTTGGACCAAGAAATCCAAAACTGGTTAGACATGAAATTGAACAAAAAGGGATTCGTCACATACTAAGTACGCTAAGATGTTAGAAATTCGGCTGATAATATCGATTTAATAATTTCGAATTGACAAAAATTGGCACAAAAAAAATTCTAGAACCTTTTGAAAAATCGTAAAATATTTTTCCTTTTTTTATTCAGTACCCAAAATGAAAAACTTTGCGAGGGGTGATTCTGTTCGACCCGGTTTTTATGACCGGGAAGTCAAACAGACTCAACAATCAGGTAAAAATATGTTGCCTGAGACAAACGCTATTTATAGGCCTACATTCGAAATAGCTGGTATCAGACTAAGCCTTAGTGACCAAGGTCCGGAAAAAACACGCAGTTTTGGGTGGAAATTTCTATTTTTCTCTATGTGAATTTTAAGAAGGTGACGCTTCAAAAGTAACCCCGAGCAAATACATTAAATCAATGATGATGACAACAGAACAGGTAAACAAATCGGTATTTCAAATGATCTCTACGAGATTTGAGCCGACCACCGTATGTTAATTTTTTATAATAATTCTTTCTATCAAAAGGGGCCGAAAGTTATTTGAAATTTCAGCGTTTTGCTGAGACGCGACACATGCGTCTTCCAACAATTATTGAACTTATCGACATGTCTGAAACAACTCATCAAAAAATTTCAAAAGTTGACATTGACGAAGCCATCTTTCAACCCTTTCCATCTGAAATAATTTTCCAAAATTTCAAACCCTTTGAAACTTATCAGGTGATCGAAAACGATATACCAATTTTGATTTTTAACGTTGATCATTATAACGTCATCACCAATTACGTTTTTGTTCAGATTCCCCTTCAATTACGTAATAACGATCATGTACCTCGTCTGATCAAAGTAAGTGCTGATTCCTCGCCGTATTTTTCAATAATCGCCCCTGACGACGTCAGCAAGAAAGTGGCCCCTGGTATGTCATCATTTTTCACGGTTCAATTTAAACCTGATGCTGTCAAAGACTACGCTCACGAACTAATTTGCAAATCTGAAAGAGAAAAATTCTTAATTCCGATAAGGCATGTTAACAATTTGATGCCGACTAGTTGGCGCTCTCAGCAAATCAAACGAGGTTTTGTGCGTTCCAACGAAGCAAAGTCTAAGCCTCAAGTTTTTAATCATTTAAAGATGCATTGGATCACGTGGTCTTCTTGATTTTCCTGATTATATAAATCTTGAATCATGTCCGGTCAAAATTACCAAAGAAAAAACTCTCCTCGTCAGGAATGTCGGGACAGCTGTGACCAAGGTAAGACTTGAATTCGGTTTTTTGCCAAATCGATTGATCGAAGAAGCATTTTATTTCTTATTTAAATTAAGAATCTTATTTATTATTAATAATAGTTATAAGTTATTACTAATAACCGATATTTTTAGTTCTCGCTTGAAACAGATTCGGAGCATTTCATGGCCGTTCCGGCTAATGGTGAACTCAAGATCGGCGAGGCTATGCAAATAACCATTGAGTTTAACCCAACTATTCTTGGCGACCTCCAAGGGGAGCTAAGCATCAACTATGACACCGGTGAAGTAGTCCACGTGGCCCTTTCTGGTGTCGGTATCAACTTGGATGTTCGTCTGGACAAGTCTGAGTTGCAGATCGTTCCAACTTATATTGGAATGGCAAATTTCAAAAATTTTGCAATCAACAACAAAGGAAATGAAATTGTTAAATTCAAGTTTTCTCGTTTCGCCACCGAGTTCGAAGAGCAAAAAGGATTCGGATTAAAACCAAGTGAGCCGTTAACCCTTATTGACAAATCCCAGAAACTTTTTCCAGGAGAATTTTTGGCCACTCAGAGGGTTTAACTTTGAACTCCAATATCTTAATCACAGGGGGATATTTAATGGCATAGGGGATATCATGTCATGTTAAGGTGCACTAACCCGAAACTTATGCATGTCAAGTGATCTCTCCCCAAAATCTTTAATAGCGACGTCACAAGATGGGTGGAAAAAATCCAGAAATCATCCTGAGTGACTTGGAAATTTTTCAATAAGAGTTAAGGCGTCATTGGAAAGGTCATTGTAAGGGTAAAAATCCGAATAAAGAACGCGATGCTCTTATCGGCACTATCGACACAGACGAAACAAACGAAAGAAATCGGTTTTTGGCGGATGTTGAAACTGATCCGAGATTGAAAGATAAAATCTCAATTTTGACTCGATCGTTTCAAAATAAGCGCACTGTTATTGAAAATGACCAGCTCGCTTTTGATGATTCCATAATTGAAATAACACCAAATGATGGTCAAATTTATCCTGGTCGAAGTGTCGAAATTTCAGGTCGATTTTGAAAATCTGTCGATTTTTCATTTTCGATTTTTCAATTCAAATTTTCGACTTTTCGATCGATTTTTAAAGCCGAAATCAGTCACATATAAACCTGAAAAGACAGGTCATTTTGAGCAAACATTCTTTTGTGATGTTCAAGGCCGCGAGAACAGACTCCCCCTGGTCGTCCATGGCTTCGGACAAGGACCACAGTTGGAGTTTAACTACGATTCGATCGATATTGGACGAATTTTTGTTACGTCACACCATACGTATGAAATTGTATTACGTAACAAAGGCGAAATTGATGCAATTTTTTCTTTCAATCCTTCAAAAACAGCATTTGGATCACGATTTTCTTTCACTCCTACCGAAGGAATCGTCATGCCTGGTGGATATCAACTTATTGAAGTATCCTTTTCAGCCATAGTTATAAGATGAAATAACGTTATTTCAATTACGTGATTGCAGTGATATCATTTCAATTAAATAACATTCTTATAATTTTTTTTAAAGCAAATCAGTTGGGCTCATTCCAAGAGAATTTCGATTTCTCTGTTGATGGAACTGATCAAAATCTAAATATTTCTATTTGTGGCGAAGTGATTGGCCCAACATTCAGATTTGAACCACCACTTGTCGAATTTGGAACAGTGTCTTTAGGATTTGAAGAATCGAAAGACTGCAGAATCATTAATACAAGTCTTGTTCCAATGGAATTTGAACTCGAGTTAACTGAATCTGCAAGTTTGAATAAGGTTGGTTTACTAAAGTGAGGTGCGTTTTTCTGATGGTCGTTGTCTCTATACTGCCCCGAGCCGAATTCGGACCAAATGACCATCGGGAATGGGCCCCCCATTTATTCATTTTTAGACTCGTCCCCTGAACCAGACCTAAATGAAAATAATTTTAAGGCAACATTACAAATGGAACCCTCTCATGGATGTCTGGAACCAGAATCTGAAAAAAGAGTCAAGCTAATTTTCAAAGCTGATCTCGAGTCAGACTATAACGTTGTTCTTTCAATCAATATTCCTGGTGTCGGAAAATCTATTCTCCAAGCTAAGCGTCATAAAACTATATATTTTTCATAGGGTTCTCATTTGGTGGCTGAGAGAACTAAAGTGGTGCTCGTTTTCCCGACGGTCGTCGTCTCTTTTCTGTCTCATGCGGAATTCGAACCAAATGATCATCGGGAAGGCACACCCAACTTAATCAGTAATCATAAAATTAACGCTCATTTCATGACTAAAAATAAAGTTCCAGTTCGGGCGATTTCAAAAGTTCCACAAATACAAATGACCCCGGATTCGATTGATTTAGGACGAATTTTTTTGAATTACGAAATGAACAGCAATGTGACATTATTCAACCCGAGTAAAACGTTGAGAGCAGTTTACAATCTTAGCTCATTTCAAAATGGCCAAATGACAATCGATTTTAATTCTCCAAAAGGAACTGGCTTACAATTTATAAACATATTACGTAATAGAAAACAATTAAGATTACGTTATTGTTTTTAAATTGTTTGTTTTGAGCCCATCAAAGGCATCATTGAACCTCAGAATACTTTGACGTTACCAATTCATATCAAGGCAAATGAGCTTGGTCCACTAGAGGATGCTGTTCAAGCAGAAATTCTTGGCCAATCAGAACCCGTTGCCATTTGTTCTATCAGGGCCGATGGAGAAGGGCCAGTTGTGACTGCCGAATCTACTGAATTGAACTGGGGAGTGATTCCAGTGTTGCAAACGTTTTGTAAAACTGTAAGTTAATTTGATAGAATGAATTAGGTCCTTATTTGGATTTTAGGTTAAACTCAAGAATCAATCTCTGATTGGAGCAAAGTTCACCGCCTCATTCGCGAAAGAAAATTCTGCTTGGTCAGTTGACCCGCCTACTGGTTTGATCGTAGCCAATAAGAGCGCAGAAGTCAATGTTATGGTTCATGTCAATGATTCGATCCATTTTGAAGACAAGCTGCTTATAAATATTGAAAACGGAAACACGATTACCATCAGGTTGGTTTACATAACGGGTCTCCAAGAAAAAATGATATTAAGCTTCTTAAATTTACTCAGACTGGATGCCATGTCTCCTTTGAGACCCAGTAATCTTTCTTATCGTTAATTTGTCAGTCAAAAAGAACGAACAAAAATTTTTATTAGTCTGTCATGTGATGGAGTCGGATGCACTGTTGTTTCAGAACCAGCAATGAATCCAGTTCCTGGTAACGGAATTGATTTGGGACCATTATTTGCTACTCAAATGGTCAAAAGGCAATTTAAATTGGTTAATAGAGGCAAACGCCATCAACAGGTAAGGAATCTCAAACCGGAAATTAAATTGAATAACCGGAAATAATTATAGGTTCATTGGAGCGTGGCAGGATATGAAAAATCGTCTCAGAGATCAATCGCGGAAGCAAGAAAATATAGAGAGCTCACTAAGGAAGGTTTTCTATCTTGATTTTTAATAAATTATTAAACGGGGATCTTCTTCCCAATGGTTATTTGGTCAGCATCTCATTGGTTCTTCTGATTGGTTAAAACCAAAAAAGTCAAAAGATGTTAAATTTCAAAATGTGAAACCACCGCCAACACCAAAGCAAAGTATATTTAGAATCGCACCCTATCGATTGGAATTGAAGCCAAATGAAGAAGCAATTGTTACATTAGAAGGATATTCTGAAGAACCAGGACCAGTAAAAGAGACACTTGTCTGCCATGCTATCATAGGTATGTATGACGTCATCATTACGTCATATCCAAATGACAAAAGCTTTACCTAATATTTAGGTAAAAATCTTTCGAAAGAGCGCATTATGCAAGTTCCTATACGATGTCAATTCATTACTCCTTTGGGTAAGTTTTCTCACTGTTAAAATTTTACTGGCTTCTCAGTGGCTAAACTTTCCTGATCATCAATTTTTTTTCAGTGAAAACATCAAAATCAAGAATTCACTTCAAGGTTGATAAAAATGTCAATGATAAATTAACGTTGCAGTCGGATGGATTTGAAATTGAAAATTGCTCTTCGCTCCCCCTTCGGATGAATCTGAGATTTGATCCATCTCAAACTTATCCAGAGGAGGAAAATCCATATTCCATATTTGAAGAAGGAATTAAAAATAAAAATGTTATAATTGAGCCAGGCCATCAGGTTCGTAGCCACATTTTATGGTAGCCACACATTAGATTGATCCCTTGAGACTATTGGTTTTCAAATTGGTACTGACTGAGTGGCACTAAGCCAATCAGAGACCTAGTTTGAAAACTCTTCTCACGTTAGGATTACATGACACACATTTATCTGAGATATAAGTTATCCCACTATACAGATTCTAATAGGTTATTTAAGTTCCGCGTTCCCGTATATTTTAATCCAGCGTACAAAGAAGATTTTGTTTCCAGAAAGTCTTATATGGACTTATATATTGACTACATGGATCATCCAACATATCGTGTCATTGAACTTTCTTCAGAAGTAAACTTCCCAAATCTTGAATTCAGTCAATCCGATATCAATTTTGGAACATCTCTGTGTGATATTGAAATGTGCACAAATATTATGTTAAAAAATAATGGCCCTCTTCCAGCAAAATTTAAATGGTGGTTCGAAGTAGACCAATCAGGAGGACTCAGTTTCAATCCACCAATGACGAATCAAGGAACGAGTTCAAGCGTCATTATCACTTGCGCCATGATAACGTAACTGTGACGTAATGATAAACTTTATGTAACTCAAGATAAAGACACTTCAACAACAGCTCTCATGAATCACAAATATTCAAAGACATCGTTAAAATCTAAAATATCTTTGAAATCGACAAAATCTGATTTTCAAGCTTCAGATATATTTGACGCTGAGCTCGAAAATATTGAAGAAGAAGGTATTCGTGAAGACGATATCATATCATGTGACACTAACGGAAGAACAAATGGTGGCATGTCTTCAATGTATACAAATGACGGAAGGCAGACCATCAGTTAGGGTGTTCGATTTATCTTTCGACGGTTTTATGGCAACTATTTTTAAAACGATATATCGATGGATTTAGCGGTAGAACTATCAGACACCCTATCTTTAGCACCTTAACTTTGGATGAAGATGGAAAAGTAGGACTTGGAATTGACGAAGTTTTTGATATTTTACCAATTTATGGAAGTTTGGAACCTGGTCAATCTGTGAAAACTAATATAACATTTTATGGACATCCATTTATCAAAGCAGAGTGCAAAGGAACTGTTTTTTTTCTTAATATAAAAAAATCTAGAGGACGTTAACCGACTTGGATGAGAGTCCTCCTATCTAAGCGGATTGTACAAAAAAACCTATTCTAAAAAAACCTATTCTAAGCTATTTGTGAAGTTGAAGGTGGCCCCGAATACGAAATCAATTTATCGGGTCAAGCTGCTAATATGGAATTTTGTTTTGTTGATCCCGATCAAGAACGCTCAATGATGACAGCCAATCAAAATGAAGCCGAATCCACACAAATAACCCAATCAGAGGTCAAAGTAAACTTTGGTAAAATCGCATTTGATTGTATTGCTGAGAAAGAAATTCTGTTACGTAATACTGGAAATGTTGGATTCGAATATAATGCAGCTGATGTTCTTAATTCTACTGAAAATATTGAACCAGGCCAGATATCAGTTTTTCCGTCATCGGGCTTTGTTCAGGAAAGTGTTAAATTACTTAATTGATATTTTACGTATTCGAACTACAGATTCTAGAGACAGCTTTCTCTTATATAAAGAATAAAAATGACGTATATGAACGCTTCGAAGGCTCATTCCGAACAACGATTAAAAATTTCATTCCTACCTGGCGTTCCAGAAAATTTTACCAAAATTTTCAAAATTCAAGCGGCGCACTTTCAACCAATTGTGTTCACATTAATGGGAGAAGGAGTGTTCCCACGAATCTGGCTTGACTTGGAAAGAGCAAATAGTGCTGATGAAGATTTTGATCGAGTCATTCTAGCTGTTAAAAAAGCTATTGAACAGGATAATCCTGATTTGGTTCCGACTGATCAAGACTTGGCTCTAGAAGCAGAAAGAATAATGATGTCAGAAATATCGAAAAAAGTTCCAAGAGGACAACTTCTAAGAGTCAACAGAAAATCAAGGTCAGGCTCTTAAATAATTTCGATGGCTACATTTGCATTGGTAAAGTGGGTGTGCGCCTTCTCGATGGTCGTTGTCTCTATACTGCCCCATTTTAGCACACCCCACTTTAGCTGCGAATTATCGTTCCAAGTTTTTAAAAATTTTCGAAATTATCTAAGAGCTCGATTAGATTCACTTTACCGGACTATGTTCTAGACTTTGGACCGGTTATAATTGGTGATATCCGGTCTCACGTGATTCACATTTCAAATCCCGATTTTCTTCCAGTCAGCTTTCAAATTGATCATTCGAATTTATTTCAAACTGGATTCTTTTGTGAGCTTGATCGCGTCAAAATGCTCCCAATGAATGAAACAGTAGATTTCAAGTTTACTTTTGATCCACGTGGGGCGCTCTTAGACATTGGGCCCATCGAAGCAGTCGTACCAATTAATATTCTCGATGGGCCAATTATTCATCTTAGAGTGAGGGCTGATGTAACAATGCCATCACTAGACATTTCAAATAATCAAATCGACTTTGGAAAAGTTGAATGCGGAAAGTGTAAAGGAATGGGTCAAATTTTCGAAGTCTTTTTTTTACAAAGACCTTTTCAGAGTGTGTTTCAGAATTTTTTCCCGCAATTTTTTTTTGACCAACTCTTAAGTCTGGACATTGCAACTCTACAATCCGTTAGAAGTCGATGCAGAATGGAATTATCAAAAACCAGCTGATAAGCGTATTGAGTTGGATAAACATATGCCACTTCACTTGCGACGAAAAATGAGAAAACAGCAGAAACCAGCGCCTCTAGTGTTTGATGTGTTACCGGCGAATGGATGTTTAAGGCCAAAAGAGCGTCATAATATTCAAATTCGATTCTTACCATCTGGCGACGAGCATTATAAAGAAAACCTCGTTTTGATGGTGTCTGATAGTACGGAAAGACTAACAATAGATGTAAGCGGAATGGGATTAGAGCCAAAAGTTGAAATAACACCAAATATGGTAGAGCTTGGCCCAATATTACCATTTAGGTTGGTTTCAAAATCATTAATCACATAACTATTACACAACTGTTATGTATTAATGATTTTTACGTTATGACAAAATGTTTGAAACCTATGCAAAGTGAGGGGAAGCATATGGACATAACAATAAAGAATCCTTGTTCTTTCCCAGTTGAATTCTATTCATTAGATTTTGATCGCCAATATCTAGAAGAAGAAGACATATTGCGCCAGAAACCCATAAGTGAAGGCTATGATCAATTTAAAAACTTATTACTGCCGCCTCGCTGCCCTGGTGACACACTGCCCGAAGAACTTTTGCCAAAAAAACCAGAAACACCAAACGATGAAAATAATAATAATGAGCAAATTACACAGAATAGAACGAATTCAATGATCAATACCGATGATCAAAAAGACGTTGAAGGAATACAGTTTGAGAGTCACCAGCTTTTCTTTAGGATTCAAAAATTACCTCTGATTTAAGTAGAGCGCGTCTTTCCGATAGTAAAGAATCTATACTGTATAGAGACGACGATCATTAACAGTTGCGCTGATTCTTGGCACGAGCGTGCCAAAAGCCTCTAAAACGGCGATAACAGCGGACATGAATGTGATAACTAAGAAATAGTGCAAGAGACTCCCACTGAAATTTTAATACAAAACGTTTGGTGCAATAAAAAATTTTTTGTAAAAATTTATTCGGGTGGAAGTTTTACCGGAAGTGGACCGGAAATGTATATAAATTGACATGTTGACAATCATTTTTTGGCATTGTCTACCCATAGGTCATAAAGGTTTGACGACAATATGCTTCTAAGGTATGGTTCCGTGACCTTTGGCACAAGCGTGCCAAAAATCAGCGCAACTGTTATACGAAAAAATGTCAGCGCAACTGTTAAGAACCCCATTTTAGCAGGTCTGATTGGTTTAGAGCAACACATTTGAAACTGTAATAAGGAAATCAAATAAACGATCAAGAAATAAATAATAAAGATAAAACTGCCGAAGATGATCCTGTTCAAATGGCAATAGCACGCCATCTCGGTGTCGATTTGACACCAAAAGGTCGTGCAGCACGAAAACGATTGGGTCTTTCTGTGATTGTGACGGGTCCTCCAAAGTCAGGAAAAAGTAAATTAGCGCATCAAGTGGTGAAACATTATGGTGCCGCTTTGATCAATATCGACGCAGTTATTGAAGAAGCTATTTTGAATTCTGAAACCAAAGGTGGAGCGGCTCAAAAGGCCTATGAGTTGTGCAAAGAGGAAACAAATCGAAAAATGAGCGAAATGAATGCCCTCGAGTCTTCTGATGGCCCAGTTCACGGCATGACTGACCCAAAGGAGAGTTTTTAAATGTATTCTGACTAGATGACACTTTCAGATGAGAGTAAAGTATAGGGGTCCCACATTAGGGTGGGACAACCGATTTTAAACTGGCACACATTAGAGTCGAACACCTGGTCTTGAACTTGCTCACATTAGAGTGGAACACTTTTATCTGCACTTTTGCATGTAATGTGTTCCACTCTTATGTGTGCAAGTTCGAGATCTAGTGTACCACTCCAATATGTGTTTCCCTCTATACGTTTGAAAACAATCTAAGGATGAAAAAATTGGTTCAAATGTTAACTCGCAACCTAGTTCAAAAGAGACCCCAGCGACAAAAGGCAGTGGCAGAAACACTAATGCAAAATCAACAGCTTCAAATACGAATGCAAAAGGCCAAAAAGATGGTTATCGTGCCTCCCCATTATTACCACAGCAACAAATTGGAAGATATCGAGTTGGATCAGAATCAGCATCAAATACAGGAGACAGCGCTGAACCATTATTCAGTTGCATCCTACCAGAGGATTTAATATCAGAAATATTATCAGAAAGACTTGAGGAATGGTTTTTATTTTGTCAAAATGTTTAAGGGGGTCACACATTAGAGTGGAACACCTGGTGTAGAACTTGCACTGCTTGGTCACGGTGAAACACGTGAACTACACCCCCGTCCAAGTTAGTGAGGGTCATTTCTGTTGTATAACTTTTCCACGCATTTTGGCCGCTATTCGACGACGGAGTTTATATTTTGTCTGTAGCGCAACCACTGTAAGTTTTTCAATCATATCATATATAGTCAAAATAATCCTCAAACTCTTACCTTTCATACACACTTCCAATTTTTCTGATATCCCAAGTGGTTTAGATTATAAATTCATTTTTATTTATAACTAGACTTCTCTTTTTATATAAATAACGTTTTTTCTCCGGAA
>SCLD01038142.1:0-17107 GCA_004367895.1 Oikopleura longicauda
ATGTGTGGATTTTTTGTCCACAAATGACGCTCCACGATATTCCCAGGGTTTTGGCTATAATTTTGTTCGAAAAGTGATACACCCCGATGATGACGTCACGTGATTTCACTGTGTGATCCACAGATAGTCTTACTATCCTAGTTTCGGATAATCATGGAACAAAAAAAATCGGACATTGTATGACGTCATCAGTTCGGAAAAAGCGACTGTGGATTTTTTGTCCACAAATGACGCTCCATAGCGTTCCCAAAATGTCCCAGATAGGGGTTAAGATGTTGGTACGAATCTCGCCGTAATCTTAATTATGTTACCGATCAGTCCATAGTTCTTTAAACAGCTCATGAACGACCTGCTGAGTATTGATCTCTTACAAAGTCGTATAAATTGTAAAAATGAAGATTTACCCGGCTGTAATGACGATTTAACACCAGCGCCAGCAATGCTTTCTAGTGGCAGCACATTTTCTTACTCACTTATATTACTTGCAATGGTCAAATTTTTATAAATCACTTTTCTTCTCAAAAGTGATCAAAACTGTTCACTTTCTGTTTTAAAAATGAATCACGTTGATGAAGATACCTCGAGTAAAACAGGTGCTGAAGCGTGTTCTACAAATAAAATGTTCTTATATTAACTCGTAACATATCCATGTTTTTGACTTACACGTTGTGAATGTATGTTTTCATGCAATCTGTTTGGTGGTTCCGCGCCGTTCAGGAATAATAATTTTTTTAAACTAAAAATTTTTCTCAAATAAATCATATGACCACAAACAAATCTAATTCTCGTTTTGAGGTCGTTATAAATAATGATGTACCGAATGGCTCTTTCACAATGTTTCTAACCAAAAATAACCCATTGAAACAGTACACTTTTTTCTCGGAGAAGAGAGAGTTTCTGATTTGCATGGACATTTCTGTCCACCCGTTACGTTCTGTTTTCCCCTGATAATGAATCATGCTACAGGATTCATGTGTTAATATGGGAATTAAGTGAGTCTTTGAAAAATCCCTTCATAACCCTGCAATAAATACTAAATTATTGAATTGTGGAAAATAATGAGTCCCAATAGAATACCGTGGGTACGTTGGCTCTTTAAGAAATCGTACCACCTGCTCATCAATTAACTCCAATTAAAATTAAATTCAATCATTTTAACCGCGAAACACAAAGTTATAAAAAATGTTGATTAAACTCTCAGAATCCAGAGTTGAATTTCTAAAACACGAACATGATTGTAATCACTTCCTTTAAATGTTCTTCGATTGAAGTGTATTTCATTGTGTTTCCATCCTATGATCAGGCCGACAATCTCGTCATTTGGATCAAAATCTGCAGCTGATTATTCAAAAAAATGGTGGCGCAGTTTCAACATGTTAATACCTATATAAGAACAAATAATTATTTAGATTATAATAAAATCAAACAACTACTATGTATCTCAGCACAAACTACAGTCAGAATCCAGCCTTCAGTCATACTTCCCAATTTGGAGGTATGTCTGTCGGTAACTCATTTGGCACACCACAAAGAGGACTCACATATGGCGGTGGTATGAGTCATCCTATTCCTGGTTTGATGGGGACTAATACTGGACCTGATCCGAATATTGACGTGAAATTAGAAGATAAAGACCTTTGGGAGTCTTTTGAAGAAGTTGGAACGGAAATGATTATTACAAAAACTGGAAGAAGAATGTTTCCGGGAATCAAAATCAGTTTAGATGGACTTATCCCAACACAAAAATACTGTGTGATACTAGATATTGCTTCAGTGGATGAAAAAAGATACAAATTTAGTGAAGGAGAATGGAAAGTTGGTGGAAGAGCTGAACCACATCACCATAGAAGATTTTTTGTTCATCCAGATTCACCAAATACTGGAGCTCATTGGACTGCAAACCAGGTAATTATACTTTTTTATCAGTAAATAGCAGCTAAGACGGGTGAATACCGTGAAATTCGGTAAATCAGAGTTTGAGTCAAACCGATTTTTAAACCCCTATCTGTTAGACCTAGATGTGAAGTCGTTTTAGAAACGTAATAAGTTATTACCAGATTAAATTGGGTGGAGATATTCAAACTCGATCCTTTGCTTATAATACGATTAAGACCTAGGACATTTCAGCTGCTTAAATGCATTAAAATAAAATCCTAGATTTTTTCCCAAAAATATTAAAATCATTTTAGGTAAGCTTCCGTGCCGCAAAACTTACAAATAATTTGGTCAATGATCCGAACATGATTGTGCTTAACTCAATGCATAAATATCAACCTCGAATACTTATCATCCCATGTGATCAACTGGAAAAACTTCCTTATGCACCGATGTATTCTTCATATGTTTTTCCCTCCACAACTTTCGTCGCGGTAACGGCATATCAAAATAATAGAGTAACAAAACTTAAAATTGCTCATAATCCATTCGCCAAAGGTTTTCGAGAACGTCAAACAATGAACCGGAAACGACGACCTGAACCGGAAATGAAACAAATAACAGGTCATTCACCTGAGCGACAAATTAAAGAGAAGAAAATTATCCTCAGTTCGTCGTCACCTGTTACCCAAATCGTACAATTACCCGATTTATATTCTTACCAAGAATCTTACCATCATTCAACACCAGATGTTCATGCCCTCCAGAAGAATGAACCCTCACCATCCCCACCTGCTGAGTCATCCTGTTCAAATTCATCGTTTTCTAGTGCCGATGGGTACAGTTCACATCAATACAGTTCTCAGTATTATAATAACCAGACACAAAGTAATGAACTTTGGCCACCATATGGTGTCCATCAACCATTAACTTCATCCTCTCAATTTCAGGCTCATACATTTGGGGCACTTTTAGGAAGTGATGAGCCCCAAACAACATACCATGACCTGAATCAAGGACTATCAATGGAATCGTTACCCCATTCTCTTATTCAACCTCAGTCCGTTGATTCTGGATTATGTTTCCTTTTCAACTAATTGACATATTAATTTGTTTTCTGCGCGCGTTTATTTCCGTTTTTATGAAACTATTTCATATTCTATCACTATTCTCTCCCCATTTCAAAACTGCCGACGTAAAATCACACTTTCTTTATGCTTTTGTAAATAGAGAAAAAAATCTTTCCTGAAAAATAAAAAAAAATGGGATTTGAATGCACCTCCATTTCTTTCAAGGCAACGTTCATAGACTTAATTTCCGATTTCAGTCTCTTTATCCCTTTTGAGGACGAACAAAAAAGTTAAAAAAATTGAAAATTTTGAACTTTAAATTATTTTAAATAATATTTACGATATCTTCCTTTTAAAAGTTTATAATTTAGTTTTGAGATTTTCTGGACTCTTTGAATTTTTGTTACATTAAAAAATCGAACTTGACTGATAAAGTTGCAGTCAAGTATCTAGAACTGAAGTATGTCAGACCGTTGAAGTATAAATTTTATCTGGATAGAACGTGTCAAAGATTTCAGTCGAGCCAGTTTTGTTCCTGTTCTTGTTCGCCCTTATGGAAAGTTTCAATCTAGACATTCTTATCATGTCTGTTTTCTTTAATAGTAATTTACAATTTGTGAAATGATTCAACCCTAAAAGCTTTTTATTTCAACAATAAATGAACTATTGGCAATTAATGCTTGCATAACAGTAGGTGGGACCAAGGAACATTGCCAAACAACAACCGAGTTTAGCAAAGAAGCTGAAGAACTTCAAGGAATATATTTTCAAAAATGGCGTTAAAATATTGAAGTGAGGTGCGTCTTCCTGATGGTCATTTGGCCCGATTTCCGCATAGGTTTGGACCAGGCTGGGACACAAATGCTTTGTAGAGAACCTGCACCACCTTTTCTCCCTCCTCCCCGTTACTCAAACTTTCTGTTCACGACAGTAATGAGACGACGATCATCGGGACGGCGCATTCAACTTCATTGCGAAATCGGCGTGCTGAGGAGGACGATGACATACGATGTGTACGCAACAAAACCCTTAAAATCTTGGTTCGGTCGATTTTGAGTGTGAATTATCTTATTTGTTCACTTTCGGGTAGAGGGATTATTTTTTTTGAAAAAATTAAAGTTTCACATTTCGCCATTCTCAACTTAGTAAATATACTCGCCATCCCAGGTATACACATAAATTTTCCTTTCATTTGAAACACCAAGTTTTTTCAGTCGGAATGTTTCTTGGTGCATGGGCGGATAGACACACGAGGTTCTTTCCAATGATGTTTCCAAGTATCGGAAATATTTTGAATGCTTGTGCAATGATCTACATGGTCTATTATCCAGAAAGTTCATGGCTTATTCTTTTAGCTAGGTTTTCAAATTGATTACAGTGGGGTGCACCTTCCGAGAGGTCAACCGCTCTTTACTGCTCATCCTGGCAAAATTATCATCAGGAAGACGCACCCCGCTTTATATAAAATCTCCCATTAGCTTATCGTCAATCATTAAGAGCCAAAAATCATTTTGAAAACCTTTTTTAGCTGGAACGTAAGTTATTTTAGAAAAAGAACTTTATCATGAATCAATTAAGATTAGCTATTGCATTAACTGGAGCTGAGTCATCGTGCTTAATGGCATGTCTGTCTATGCTCTCAGTGACAGTTAGATCCTTTTCGCGGGCTTTAATTTCAAAACAGGACATACATTGGATGACAACCGTTCATCTAGGTCCTACCTAGTTGGTTTATCGGGTGGCAAAGTTTAACAAGATTTAACATATAAAGACATCACAACAGTGGAAGAGCGAGGATATAGAATAGCAATCTTTCAATCATTTGGGATATTGATAAGGATTTTCAAAATGGTTACGTCATATAACGTACCGCAGTCAAGTTTAACTCCCCAGGCACAGAGATTTTCCCTTTTCATACTTCGCTTTTACTTTGCCCAAATTGAGGAAAGTGATAAAAGATATCAATACATATAAATATTTTGATTAAACTAAACCTTGTAGTCTTGATTTTGGGCGAGAAAGTTATCACAGAATTCATCACTAGACTTCGTTATAGCGATTTTCAATTTAGCTCAAAAGGGAAAAAATTTTATGTCCAATGGGAGTTAAACCATTGGAAATAAATTCAGTTTGATGACTAGGGTTCACCGGTTGGAAGTCTGGTCCAAGGTAAATCTGGGTAAATGTTTGGTCATGGACCATATTGGGGCCAGATTTTAACTTATTATCTTGAGGACTTTTATCAAAGCAGTTTGGATTGGTACCGAATGGATTCGTTTATCTAGGCTGTCATTTATTGATAATAATTTATATAATGACCTATCTGCGCAAACATTTTGGTCTTTCTTACATGCCAAGAGGGAAACGATTTAAACGAATTTAGATAAAAATCTCAAGATCCTCAGTGCGATAAAATGATATGGTTTTATAAAAACTGTCTAAATTTCTCGAAAGCAACAGAACAAGGCACAGGAGTACTTGGTGCCACAAGGGAACTTTTCAAATCGTGCTGGAAGACCCTGACGACTAAACGACCTGCTCGAATTTACATTATTTTATGTTTTTTTGCTGATTTCGTGGCAAGAATGACGTTTACTGGTGATTTGGGGACCATGTATCCTTATTTAACCCTACCTAAATTCGAATTTACCAAGGTAAAGATCTTTTATGTAAGAGTCGAGACGAAGACATATCGAACGAAGTTTTTTTTCATTTTCGCCAAATTGGAAAACTTCGGCTATTACTTTGCGGAGGAAAAATGATAAACTATTTAGCAAATGTATGGATATTTGATGGCGACACGAAATACATGTTTGGGTTTATCGTCCTTAGGTTGGATTTTAAATTTGTGTTATAATTTATAACTTATAAATATTACCTATCAGCTGACACCCACAGCGAGGGTCCCACGCCTTAGACAATCGATTCGTCAGGACCCTGACTCAGGGTCCCTGACCCAATCAGATAAGAGCTCCGAGCCTCCGACCACAACTTTGAAGACCCATCTTAGTGTTATATTCTTGGCTGTCACGTGGTTTAGTCCGAGAAAAAGATCTTGCAATTATTGGAGCGCTTATTTTCATTTGTGCATCACTTTTGATGTTTTCCACATGGTTTATTGTTTCTCCCACAGCGAGCATTTTAGTTTGGATAAGGAATTTGGTAAAACATCATTTTCCTAACAGCCTTGTTATCGGCGGATTCCCGTTCATTAGTGAACATCGTAGTGGTCAATGGCACGCCTAACTGTTAACAGTTTTAACCACACTTAACTGAGTTTATAACTTTGAACTAGATGATTCATTTTTAATAACGCGTATTAAAAACCAAAAAAATAGTAATATTTTAATGGGCCCTGGAGTATTTGGACTTATATTTGTAAAATCATCAGGATTCATGTTTGAACAAATTATTCGAAATCTATAAGCTATGTAGGAGGTCACACATTAGAGCGAAACACCAGGTCTTGAACTTGCATACATTCGAGTGGAAAACCTTATGTGCAAAATCATCAGAAAGTGTTTAACTCTAATGTTTAATACCGAACGTTCCAGTCTAATGTATGAACCCCTATAGTCTACAAACTATAGACTGTTTTACTTAGATTGAGTGAAAACGTTTCAAACACGAAAAAGCTTCAATGATGGTGGACTCATATGAGCAAGGCAAAATGTTTTCAATCTTAGGAATCGGTTATTCTGACCACTTGAATGATGACAAGATTAAATGTGTGGAAACTTTCAACTTGAAAGATTGAGTGGGTTTTTTCGATGATTTTCGAATAAACTGTCAATTTTCATAACGTGATTCTCGTCTAAATAATTTATTTGGTGACACAACGGTAATTATCACAATGATTGTAACAAAATGACAACTAGTTGATGAAATTCACGTCAACGTCATTTTAAATTCCTAAATAAAAACTAGACTTGACTTTGAGTCATGTTGTGGCCATTTTAAGCAAAATAAAGCCTCTGCCGAAGTTCTCAGCCAATCTTTGTCAGCGATTATATTTGGTAAAATTTTCACCGCGACGATTCAAACGCTACCCTCATTCAGGAGAGGTTACAGATCAAAAAGAAATATTCAAAATGGCAATCAGTTTGTGGATCGAGCGATCAGCAAAAATTTTGAAATTCGAGTGAAACACCCGGTCATGACATTGCACACATTAGAGTGGAACATCTGGTGTTAAAATTGCACACATTGCAGTGAAATACTGTCAATGCAAAATTATATGTGCTCCACTCTAATGTGTGTAAGTTCTAGACCGAGTGTTCCATTCTAATGCTTGACCCCCTATATTTGAACTTCGAACCTCACAAGCTATATTGCATTGTCATTGGTAATTTTTATCAACGTTATTCTTTATCAGTAAGTACAATAATTGAAAATTAAACATTTGATTTAATTTATATATAAAGATGGATATCAGAAGGCGAGAATATAAAAAAGATAACAGTTTGAAGAGGCCTATAATTTATAGGAATGTACAAATGGCAATATGTGTTTTCATATTTATGGACGAATTTTCTTGTGCAATTTTTGTAGCTGTTAAATAAATCTAAACAATCTCATCAATCCATTCAACATAATTTGTTATTTTAGTCCATACACCGGGACTATTTTCTTTGGCGCAACCGAATCCCCAACTAGTGACGCCATATAAGACTGGTTTACCATCTTCTGCACAAATTAGAGGTCCTCCGGAGTCACCCTGAAAATATGATTGAATTATGAGTCATTTTGATAAAGTGAGGTGCGTCTTCCATATTGTGGTCATCTCTATTCAGAATACTCTGTCCCGTGCTGTCCTAGTGACAATTGTCCCTCAAAGGGAAAAAGTGTAAAATGTTATTTTGGGCATATATGATAATTTAAGGAAAATGTTTTTCATCAAAAATCAAGTTAATTTCCTCTCGTTTTATAAAAATTATTTTAATTGCTGATAGCCCTTATAACTTTCGAGGAATTTAGTCATTCACGAAAAGGGAAAAATGACTTTGTCATTAGGGAGCTATAATGCTCCATCACGTTAGCGAGATTACCTGGCATGCGTCTTTTCCACCTTCTAAATATCCTGCACAGAACATTTGATCAACGAGAAGATGATCCTTATTATCAGTTTTTAAACACGTTTCATCATCAATAATTTCTACATCAACTTCTTGCAATATTGTGGCGACTTTGCCATCCCCTTTCTTACCCCAACCTGCTGTCCAACATATAGTTTCGTGGACAGGATGTTGTTTATCTGGTGGCAGACAGGCTGCGGCTGCCAATGAATTTGATCTGAAGTCAACGAGTTATTTCAATCACGTAATGACAACGTCATATGTAAAGTGGAGTTCGTGGTGGCTCTGTCCCAACGAGCGTGGACGCTCTATTTTTACTATTTTCTCGGACCATTTGGACAGAGCCAGGACGAACACCACTTTAGCAATCCAATAATTTACGTACGATAAATTCATATTTTCAGTTTTAACTATGCAGATATCATTGGCAAGTGTATTTCGATCATACTCTGGATGAATATTGACTGAAGTTGCTTTGAACACTTCTTGACCATCGTTATCATCCGTAGTGGAATGATCACCAATGATTGCTTTCACAAATTCGGCATTTTCATCGAATCCCCAGCAACAATGTGCGGCTGTTACAACAGTATTATCATTTAAAATAGTACCACCACACAGAAAGCTGCCTATTCTTAGTCTTGCTATCCACGGCCACGAGTTGAGTTTGACATCTTGACCACCAACGATTCTGTCTTGGTCGGTCAATCTTTGTCTTCGGTTTGATCCATCCACAGCCGCGGCAGGACAAATCAAATCGTCTGGAATTGTGAAACTTAAATATTGAATTATGCATCGTGGATATAATTCATATATTGGGGCCTAACAACTTTAGATTTCGGATTGTTCCAAAGTTCAAGATATCAAAAATCTGATATTGCCATCGGTATAGACTTAGTCGGAAACAATTGTCCAATGATCCCAGGAAAGTATTTTTCGACGTTTTATTCAAGTGAGTAATTTATACGTTGCGGTCAATTCACTTACACAGGATGAGCATGTGTTGATTTCGTTGTTGCTTGTGAGGTTGGTGGTTGTGTTGGTGATGTAACATTTTCTGATATTGTTGTCATTGTAACTGGTGGTGTTGGTTGATTATTATCTTCGCCACAATTCCAATTTGAAAAACGATTAGGAGCATCAGCTTGATCTAGATAATGACTTCCCATTCTCCAGTGGCATCGATTTTGCTTCAATCGGTTTTAAAAACAGTACGTTGAAATTTTAGTAATAATTTTCCAAATTATTAATTAATCAAAGAGCAGAAATGGAATCTTTTTTTTTTGAAAACCTGGCTTATCATTTCTAGTGCACATGCATTTTGTAACTGCTTTCTTTCTCGACTTTGCACTGCCAAAATTAATATTTTTATTATTTATACACCTTACCTTACATTTATGAATTCTACCGTTACCCTTTTTGGACAAGGAACATTCAATATTAAATCTTGAATCGGTTTTAATTGGATTTGTGCTACATGTTTTACATGCACCAATATCCTTATTCCAATCAATGATGGGTTCAGGCCATTCGGGGCCCGGTTTTGAATGCTGTTTGCATTTAACCGTCCGTGTTCCACCATAAACATCATAGCCATCATCACATTTCAACTTGCACTGCTTATCGGCACATTGGAGTTCACCATTTTTTAAAACTTTTGAGGCTTTTAAGCTACAGATGCGACAAATCTCCTGGTTAATATAGAGATTAAATTGAAAAAAATAACTTTGCATAATGAACAATTTGTTTGTGAAACTATTGCTGTTAACATTGAAAAAACCGACCTAAAGGATTCGAATTTTGACATTGCTCGAATCCAACAAACTTTCTCTCCAAGGGCATTCGTTTTCTGAGTCCTTCTGTGCCTGATAACGCCCATAAGCTTAAGAGAATCTTCATATTCTAGAATATACAGCCTCTGATAAAACTTGGTTATTGTTGAAACTTTAAGTGATAATCGGTGAAAGCCTGATTTTTGGAAATTTTCGCTCACGAGCGACATCATCATCTTCATCATAATTTTTGTCCTCTTCAATAATCCTGCGTCGAGTAAACTGATGAGTAAATTGCACACGGTAGTTAAATAACTTATACGGTATAAATAAGTTTGGTAACAGCCTTACCGCACTAGACACCATCCGTCAGATGTTCTTCTTAAATGATCAATCATAAGCACCCCGTTTACCTAATTTTAACAAATCTGGATGGATAAGTGCTATCATAGGTTAATAAGAATTACAAAATCAGACATTCCGTTGTAAATTTTAAGGGTGTCAAGCCCGTTTTTGACCTATCTTTGACCCGTCTAGTTTCACAGTTAGAGATAAAATTTCTGAAATTTTTGTCAAAAAACGTTCATTAAATTTGTAATCAAATGGTAGTATAATTATCAAAATCGGATGACGGTGGTCAAAGAAGATAGCATTTGAAGTTTCAATCTTTATCAGCTCACTACTGCCACTAGAGGGCGGGGTGTAATCTGATATTGAATCATTATGAACTTTATGCGTCAAGTGTTTCAACAAAAAAATCGGATCGATCGGTCAAAAATAAGTCAAAAACGGGCTAGACACCCTTAAATTTAAAGTTGCACGTAGAGACCAGGGATGCAAACGGTACTCTTCGTGCGGAGTATTGTACGGGTACGAAGACCTTAATAATTAACGCCTTGAGAGAACGGATTTTAGCACGGGGTAAGACTATTTTTTCCAGCACGGAGCACTTGGAGTACAGCCTGTACTGTACAGGGTACGAAGGGCACGAAAGTTCGTATGAGCATCCCTGGTCAGTCCAGTCCGATATCGCCAATGGTTCTGATGAATTTGAACCTTTTAACCGCTAGAAATGTGAAATCTTAATTTGAAAAAAATCTATATTATCAATCGATATCTTTTAATATTGCATGACGTGTTTGAATTGAAGACAGAACGAATTTTTAGAATGTTAAGTTGGTGTTGACACGAACCGTTCGATCGGACCGTCAGTCCGTCCACATAATGATATTATTTCCCTCTAGATATCTCGAAGAAAAATTTTCAAAAATTTTCGCAAATTATTGAAACAAACCTTTAAAAACAAATTTTAAATTAGGGATGAGGAGAGGGCTGTTTGACTAATCGTTATGAGATGGATCATAAAGTGGTTTCTAAATACGCACCGTTATTGGATGCGCTCCACCAATCAAATCGAAGCTAAAAACGTATAAGCCAATCCGAAAACGAGCTTGAAGTATCAATTTGAAAATCAACTCCTCTACATAGAGCATGAATTTGGAATACAATATATTGAACAGAATATCCATGCGAGTATTTTTGATAGCCACGACCTTGGTAACTTTTGCTGTTTTTATATGGAAAATGTACGGCAAAAAGCAATCGATTTACGAAAAACAACATTCACTGCACAAGTCTGGCAAAGAAGCGCCACTTCTAATGCCAGACTATTCCCGGCCTGGAAAAATTTCATATCAGAGCATTCAATAAAATTCTGTTACGCATTAAAATATTGGTAAAACAAACATTTGTATGACTCATCAAACGGTGTTAAGTTGAAATGTAAAGAATTTGGATTTTTGAATTAAGTAGAATACACGGAAAATTGTGATAAATTATGAAAAAGAGTACCGATTTAATCGAAAAAATATCAAAAGTTGATTTGAAATTAGTGACCAGAGTGTTACATTATTTGAATGCCGATGATCTCGAGAAAAGGGTTTCATATAGTGTGGTGCGTCTTCCCGGTGGTCAATTTAACTCACGACGGAGACTGGAATATGATTGAAACGACTTTCTTTTGTGAAACCAAATAAAAGAGTATTTTCGATATCCCCCAATGGAGATGGATTTTAGATAGTCTTGGTAAAATGTATTGGAAGGGAAAATTTGTGAAGGAATATAGCTACGACGAAAGTAAGCATAAAACACTGTCCTGACTTTAACTCTGACACAGTTCCCTTACTTTTCCTTTCGGGCCTGCAAACTTTTTTATATTGACGGGCATTATTTTCTATTGTTATTTTATTTAAACCGGTGATTTCAGTCTTTCTTTCGTCGGCCAGATTTATCGAAGACTTTTCATCTTATTTGCAAATCAAGCGAAGAACACTTTTGGTCCTGCACAAGAAGTCACTGCATTTCAATCCAATGAAGCATGATTTCATACATCAAAACATGAATAATAGGTTTAATAGTGTTACAATTTGTAAGATATCTTGACATTTCATTTCTAGATACCTGGTTGAACTAATCGCGGATAACTCAAGTGGAAAGCCTCGTTTATTCGGAATTTACGATCAGGCAGGGTACCTGATATATTTTTGGCTAAAGTGGGACGCGTCTTCCCGATGGTCGTTGTCTCTATTCCGCCCATGCTGAATTCGGACTGAATGACCATCGGGAAGAGGCCCAACTCTTTACTAATTCATAAAGTCTGAATAGTGAAAACCTTAAAAGGCGCTACATAAAAGAGTTGCTGAAGAAAATCTTGAATTTGATACAAGTAATTCACTGTCTCATAAAAGTAAAGACTTAACATGGGCCAAGATCCATATGGAAACTTGTAAAAAAGGAATATTTTATAGAAAAGGGGATGTATACAAAGAGAAAAACGTTATTTTTGCATTTTATACTGATGCTAAAACAAATCGAAAGGAACATTATTCAAAAGCCATCGTGATCATAAAGTGGAGTGCGTCTTTCTCAATAGTCGTAGCCTCTTTACTGGCCCAAGCCGCGCGGAATAAGGATCAAAATTTGATCATCAAATGACCATCGAGAAGACGCACGCCACTTTACCTTATGATTCATACCACGCTTCGAAACAATTAAGGTAAAAATAAGTGAACAGTTTTTAAATATTATACAAATCGAAGAATCCTCGAAGGCCGACTTTGTTTTTAAAATAACTAAGCTGAATACTGAACCAATACTTATCATAGATGGTCAAAAGTGTTTCGAAAGAATCAATTCGTTTTTGTTAGATGATTCTGATTTGGAAACAATTGTCGGCTCAACAAAAGAGATGGTTTTCATATTCGTTCACATGATAAAAACTTTCATACTGGTGAGCGAGAGAAAAATTTACTTTACCAAACACACTTTTAGGTAAGTTTTCTCAACTAATAAACCATTTCTAAGAGACTAAGTAATAGTTATGAATCCATTCTTTATAAGTTAAAAATTTTAACTAAGTAATAGTGATGAAAAACTATCGCAAATTTACTGTTGTGGCCCATACATTATTTCAATTGAAAGAAACTCGATCACTGGACGGGATTTAATCCGAGGCGTTTTTACGTTCGAGAACTTGAAGAATGGACCAGAAGTTATTGAAACTGAAATAAACAAAGAAGTGATGGCTAAATTAGGGTTTGATAAATCCTTCAAGAATGTTCGAAAAGCTGTTACTTGGTCACCATATCATCATGCCTTGACGTGTTTAGTTTAGTTGAACGATAAATAACCAATTTTGGCGATTTTTATTTTTGCACAATGCAACTTTTGATATAAATTATATCATATAATGATTCCATAGATCGTTTAGCATAATTCATATCATATAAATTTATCGCTGTAAGATAACACTTGGGAATGCTTGGAAGAAATAAGTTCAGAATCAAAGCAACCACTCATCGTCTACAAAATCATTGGCACTAATAAATGCTTGACAGGTAAATTCTTTTTTATTAAATTCAAACAAATCATGTTCACAGAATACGACGAGATAATGAATATACAATTTCGGACAACAAACGGGGAAGATGTTGTAAGGCTTAAAGGCGATTATCTTCATTTGGATCTCTATGAAAAGCAAGGTGAGAATTCTGTTTTATACATAACATTTAAAAATTTAAAATAGAATTTTACAAGACAATCGTATGGAGTTTGACGCAGCCTGCCCTGAATGCGTCAACCCACTTGGAAATACCAGATTTTGAAACGGAATTATTACCATCGCGACAAAATTTGGGACCAAAATACATTTGGAATCATGGAATAGCGAACATGCATGGAGACATTATGTTGTTTCCTTTTAGCGCAGAGGCCGTTGACTCTTGCAAAAATGATCAACTTGACATTGACACCGATCACATCATTGACATGACCATTGGTCATTGACCAATGATTATGAAGATCTCAATTTTGATACTTTTATAACTTCAAATTAACGATTCGATATAACTTTATAGACTTTTTTTAATTATAGTAAGCTTTTATTTTACATTATATTATAAATCATAGTTTTTACAATGATCCTCAGCTTGTTAAAAAACATCAGATAAAACATCGAACTGAAATACCAGGAAATTTCGTCTTAAAATTATATGAAAACGAAGGGCACACTCGAGAGTCAAACTTTTAGGCAAATACAAATTATTATTTATTTTATAAAAAGAGCAGCAGTGTCTCGACTTTGAAAATCACTTTACGAAATATTAAAATCTATTTTTAATTGTTTCTTATTTATTTTTCCCATTTGATTTCTTGGTAAAGCCTCTACTTCAATTATCGTTGATGGTATTTTATAGCTAGCCATTTTTGGTTTAGCCCACATTTTAAGCTCATCTACAGAAAGGGATGATCCGTTATTGAATGCTGCTATCATGCAGACTATTTCGCCCCATTTTTCATCGGAAACACCAACAACAGCACATTCTTTAATGTTCGCATGTTCTAGCAATATTCTCTCAATTTCCAAAGCAGAAATTTTGTAACCCCCTAAAGTGAAGAGGTTCAATGTTTTTAGAGACTTTGTGTTTATAAATCATTACCGGATTTAATTATATCTACAGAACTTCGTCCCAATATAAACGAATGACCATTTTCAAACTTTGCTGTGTCACCAGTTTTAAACCAGCCATCGTCTAAACATCGAATTATAGCGCGAAACTTTATGCACTGACTAACAGAGAGATTTACTGCGAGTTTTCTTATACTAAGAGATCTCTGTTGGCCAAATGCAGTTATATGTTAACTTAAAGTTCAACCGATACCTGTGAATTCTTCCTTCGTTTTATCGGGCAATTTCCAATATTCAATGAATATGGACTCTGTTTTTATCTCTAGTTCACCATGAACATCAGCGGCGTTATCAAATGGTACCAAAATATCATTTTCTGTTCTTATCCTCGCAGATACGCCTAACATTGGCTGACCCACAGCGCCATCTAGTCTTAAATCTTCATCAAGCGATTGAGAAAGCGCCATTCCAATTTCAGTCATACCATATCGTTCCAACAACTTAACATTTGACAAACGCTCCCATTGGTCTGAAATAGGCCGAGGCATAGCAGCACTCCCAGAAACCATTAATCGAATGTGATCAAAATTAACTGAATTTGATGTTATTACTCTGGAATCCAGAGTCTGGATGTTATTACTCTACACGTATTAATAACCGTATTATAACCAAAACGTTAACACCCTGACTTTATCCAAATTTCGATTCTGAATCTCATCAATAAGATTGACATAAATTGTCGGAACTGCCATAAACACATTTGGAGACGGATGAGATCCAAGGCCAAGGAGCTCGTTTAAGATTTCAGACTTGTTAAATGACGGCTGAAATATAAGTGAGTAAATGAGTTGGTCATTTATTTATCAGAAAGTGTTACTCATGATCCGTGACTCACTTTCATTTTGACAGTAGCTCCAACTGCATGAAATGCAATGAGTTTGTTAACGAGACCATGGACGTGATGAAGGGGAAGACAATGAAGAATAACGTCATCCTAAAGAGGGCTCTACGGACTGGTCACTGGATCGACCGATTTAATTGAATTTCCGAGGATTCCTAATCCTGACTATAATTCCATCCAGTATGAAGCATTTTAACCATTGCTGTCAATGATCCAGCAGTGTGTACAGCTCCTTTTGGTCGACCGGTTGTTCCTGATGTATAAATCATCATTGATGGGTCATCTTTTGACCAACTAAAGGGATTCTCTTCTTGAGACAATTCATTTTCGAGATCAAATGAAGTTAAATGAGGCAAATTGTATTCTTGGTTTACTTTGAACAACATTTTATTGAATATCTTGGAACTATAGATTACTGATGGTCCAGAATTTGAAATAACATAACTGAGAATAGGTTTCAAATTGACTGTAGTAGAATATTATGATAAGTAGGATACTACGATGAGTTTTGAATGATGAGATGTTACTATTGGTTAATCAATTAAAGAACGGTTATTCAATATCAATATGAGATCCAACCTAAGTTCAGCCGGAGGATGCTTAACACACATAGGAACAGCAATAAGGCCTTTGATCCATGATGCCCATAGACATGCAACAAATTCTAATCAAGGATCTCTGTATAGGGGGGGGGTGATATTAAACTCCACTCTAATGTGTTACAGACCGAGTTTCACAGGAACTTCCACTCTTATGTGTACAAGTTCAAGACCGATTGTTACACTCTAATGTGTCACCCCCTATATAAGCCCTTGTCCTGATCCAGATTCGACCAAGAAACAAAATCGATCGCCTTTAAATGTTTTTAAGAAATTGACGCAAATCTATTAAATTGTTTCCGATGTGCTCAAACTATAAACACGTTTCTTTAAATCAAAATCTTAAATCTCAATCCTGGTTTTGCATCCAGTCGACTTGCTATCAGCTGCGCTTGATCGTAAATCTGTTTATAAGAAAAATGTCCATTGCTATCAATTACTGCGACACGATTCGAATGGTTGATGACTTGCTTTGTAACATTTGTGACATATTGTCGTTTCAAGTTTTTTTGTAACACCCTGAAACGCGAAGTAATAAAATCGTGAAAATTATAAAGCGCCATGGCGCGCCACCGTGTGACGGTTAAAATATTGACTAAAATGGTTTACCCACCGATACATTTTTCTCTGTTTGTAATAAACTTAGCGTTCCGAATTATGTTTCCGAAATTTTAAGTCTCATATAAAATAAGTTATTTTTAATGTCATTAAGGGCCAGATTTCATGGTCACAATTTCGTGGTCAAAATACCGAATGGTTCCCAAAATGACCGTTATTGTCCAAAATGACCGTTATCGAGACCCAAAATGACCGTTATTTTTGACCAAAATGACCGATGTATGCCCAAAA
>SCLD01038251.1:0-17107 GCA_004367895.1 Oikopleura longicauda
CCAATTTCATAAATACGGTCAATGGTCGAGGCGAGTATGGCGCCTGTTGGGGTAACGTCAATTTTATTGAACAACTCCATCATTGACACATCATGATGCGTTGGTGGGCATGATCGCGATGAACCAGCAACTAGTGTCGTCCAGTAGTCTTCGGTCTGTAAATCGATTTTGACTAATTGACTTGGGTATAGATACACGAGAAGACTATTGTCATCGTGATTGTAAGCCATGTAACGGACCAGGTCCAACTCAACACTTATTAATTTTTGATATTGACGGTGACATGGTTGAACGCGAAACGAATTTGGATCGGGTGACGTCAGTGTACTTGATTTTTTGTCGCGCACAACGACAAGTCCATTGCCGGTAGTTGCTAAGTAAATGGCGCCATCTTTGCCAATGGCAATTGGTCCACTATATTCTTCTGATTTGATCGTGATTGCAGTGAACTCTCGTGATGGGTCCAACTCGTGCAATCCGGTACTGGTGACAAAGTACACCTTGCCATTCGCTTTGTTCATTGCTTCGCCAAGGATTCTGATGTTTGACACCAACTCGATTTGGGTGGCATCCTTGGTCGTCTTTTTGTTTTTGTAAATGCCGTTACGAGTGACAGACACGGAAAACGTTCCCATATCATAGTAATTGATCAAATTGTTGATTGTCACTGACGATTTGTTCACTTTTTCAAAGTTAAAGTTGAGCGATTCAATCCGCTGATTCTTGACGTGATAAACCAGTCCCGATTTTGGCTCCAGGATTGAGTCAAAACCAAAGCGAAACTGTCCAATAGTTGACTTTGTCAATTGTTCGGGCGCGGCAGCTAGCACAGGGATAGTTCGCTTTGACCAAACAAACTCGTCATCACTCTTGTATTTGGCGCCAACGAACGCGGTACAGTACGCCTCGCCATATGCTTGTTCGGTGAAAAAGTCGAGTTGATTCCAACTGGCTTGAACCGTCACTGTTGACCCCGTGGGATTAATTCGTCGCGTGTTCAGTATCTGTTGACCTTGACAGTAAATAGAGATGATAAGGTAGTTGGCTCTGATATTGGACACACTTAGTGTGATCAAAGTTTGATCGGGATATGGTGACACGAGTCGCAAATTAATGCTCCCATCCATTATGTCAGCATTGAAGTCAAGCTTCTGAATGGGCACATCGACATTATCGAGTTTTGATTCAACTGTCGTCGGCGGCAAAAAGTGAGCCGGATAAGATGAGTGGAATGAAATGAGTGGTGGTGACGGAGAACGACGTGCGAGGGGCCGAGCCGATTGATAATCCCATACGAGCCGCAATTGAACCGGCGGCAACGCATGGTAGTGATGCGATGGACATGTCACTTCTGTGTGGACACGGTACCCATCGCGTTGAATGGTCAACTTCTCGCATTGATTCGACGGAGTGACAATATGGAACGTGCCATCTGCTCGCGAGTGAGTGAATGCAGCCGATGAAGTGATGCGAACACCTTGTAATGGTTGACCGTCAATGTCAACCAGTTGGCCGACAATGAGGCTGACAGGATTGACAAAATTGAGTTGGCGTGATCCGGAAACAGTTGTCTGTAATTGCTTTATAAGAGACCGGATCTTGAGTTGAAATGACTCTGTCGGCTGGGGATGTTTGATCTGTGGTGTTGTCGTACAATACTTTGTATTCCGACAATGGGTCGATGAGCAGCATGACGGGTCAAGACAATCGGTTAATCCATCGCCATCATTGTCGAGACCATCGTCACAAATGTACTCCGATTTGACGCTGCAATCATGTCCGACATAGCCACGTGGACAGCGACACTTCCACTCGTTTGCACTGTGATAACACGAGCCACCGTTGCGACACGATTGCGCACAGGGTGAGTCGACCTCGATCGACTCCTCTTCTGGTTGATCGTTGATGTCGCAAAATGTTCCCGTATATCCGGTGTAACAATGACACGTGCTGTTCAGTAGCAGACCATTGAAGTTACATGTGTCAGCCACTGTCACGGCACAATCAACACCGGAGTAGCCTGAATCAATAAAGTTAGGAAAATGACGAAAATCAAATGCGTATTTACCTTGATAACAGCGACAGCGACCCTGTTGACAGACTCCGTTTGAGCTGCAGTCATTCAAGCAGGTTACACTCTCACACGTATCCCCGCCAAAGCCCGTCTCGCAGACACACGCGCCATTTTCGCATTTCCCATTCACACACTCATACTCACATTCGTCCATCCTGACATTGCACCAGGCCCCTTTCCATCCATTGTAACACTGACATTGATCACTCACCCACTGTCCATTACCGGAGCAAGTGGCCTGGCAGCTGCCAATGGAACAGTCGACTCCGCTCCAGCCATCGAAACAGGCGCAACTCGCATCACTATTGCAATGACCATTCCCCGAGCAGCCATTTGGACAGAATGTGGTGAGTGATTTGACGGTGACGGCCAGGTCACATGGAAACTCGCCATCATTAATCAGCGAGACATACCACCGACCCGAGTTGAGATGGCGCGTGGTGCGCGATGTTTCAACGCCGTTTTCGACTGTAAATGGGCCGACTAAAGATTACTGTATAAGTATCGATATTTGTGTCTGTCTCACTCACCAATTGAATCCAGAAAATGATGATCAGACAGTTTCGGTATTCCTTCGCGACGACCCATTAGCACCAGCCGACAGCTTGCTGATAGGGTAAAGTAGATGGAGATTGTTTGGTCCGATTGAACCGAGAATATTAATGGATAAGTGACGCCAGCATCGAGGCTAAGACGTTTCTCTTCATTGAGCTGTAGCTCATTGCGCAGATCGAACAGTAGATCTTAAAAAATTAACAGAACTTAGCATCGTTTGAAGTGGCAATTACAGTTGTTTACCTGTTTCGACATTTGTTGAACATTGAATGGGCTCATTGGTTGGCAGTAGTTGCTGTTCATTATTAGTTGGACTATTTACACTTTGATTTGTTGGCACTTGTACATATTTCCACACGCCAAGAGATACCACGGTGAAAAGCAACACCATGGCAGTTAGTACGAGACCGATAAATGTACCACGCCAACCACTGCCGGAACACGAATTTTTCTCCTGTTTTGAGCTTGTGCTTCGATGATGGTGGTGATGGCTGTGCGGGTGATGATTGTGTGGTGGATGGGGATAAGTATACTGACTTCTAAATTTACAACATTTTAAACACAACCGGCCACTTAATACAAAAATGTCTAAATATAATCAACCAACCTGGCAGTTGAATCATGCAAATAACTGGATTGACGATTGTGATTGAGTGGATACGCCAGCTGATGGCCGGATTGGTCGATTTGTGTGTAGAATGCGGGATCCGTCACTTCGGGCATTGTTTCTATAAATACTGTATTTAGAGTGTGAAATTGTCGGTTGACAACAAAATCAATTGATTCGAAACCGCATTAGATCCAGTACAAGTATAATACTAACAACAAAATGCCAATATCTATTATATTTTCCGCTTGCTTAGCGAAATATTGAAAGATTCATATCAAACCAGCGGACAGCTGTTGTCATCTAGGGGTTTTAGGGGGCTGGCGACATGATGAGCTGGGGAGATGAAACAAAAATCTTAACAATTAAATTTTGGCCCTCGTTCAATCCCACTGTGTAAAGAACTCCATCACTTCTTATCACTTCAGGTGTTTGCACTTTGAGAACATGACCGTGGTGTGCCGGAGGTGGTGACATTAATATGATTAGTTTTATCCACTCACTCTCTTGCACATTCTCGCAACAAAAAACGAACATATTCCGTGTGTTATTATACTCGCAATAATACAGTGGTGAGCCAAGAAAGGCCAATCAATAATTGAACATTTACATAGATTTTAGTGTAGTGCTGGCCAAGTCTAAATTTTTCATATCTCTCTCCTTCAGGTGAGTACTAAGCCGTCTGAGCGACGCGGCACCAATAACCAATAAATTAAATCAATGTCTGGCAATCTAAAAAAGGAGCGTTCAGTAAATAACATATGCTCAATAATAATGACATTTATATGTTGACCTAACGTGACACGCTAAATATCACTTCGTTTAACAGCTGTTTGATGGATTCATAAAGAGTGAATCACATCGGTTTGGACATGGCTGAACAAGTCAATGCAAACACTTTAATGATATTTTAAAGAAGACGAAACGATTAGAAGACACTTTGGCCAGGGCCTTTCATCATCAAGAACATTCAAGAGCGATTTGGCCTGCACTTAACTTTCTTCTTTGACTAAACCAACTTTTGTGTTGGCTTTGGTCTATCTTTAAATCATGATTCGACTTGGAGCCCATCAATATATTCATGTTACCAAAAATCCGCATCGGCCAGACAAGAAAAAAAGTTAAACAAAACACCCGGAAGCAAGTAGTACCCATAATGGTTTTCGGTGGCAATTGGCCAAAATGTAGGGTCCAGACGACCATATGCTGATAAGTAGATCCTGCCGTTTTTTATTAAACAGGCATTATGAGATCTTGGGGGCCCGAAATTCGATTAAATCGTGAACTTTAAGTCGCGAATGCATAATTGCGAAAACAAAAAATAAGAATAGGGAATCGAGCTATTTGATAACAAATAAGGTACTGCAACAAAGTGGTTAAGAACTCACTACAACAAAAACAACACTTAATGATGGCTACTTTGTCTTAAGTAGTTCAAAATTCCTCTCTACCAGCTCCTTTACTCGATTCTGCTCGACAAGAAACCACTAGAATTAAAAACGTGCACAAATTTACAACAAATTTTGGTGGTTTTATAAACAACTCTATCACCACCACCACCAATACCACACTGCCACTTCTCAATGGCATACAAAAACTGATAATAATTACGCTAAATGACAGCAAACACTCTCGACGCATTTGCGGTATTCACTTCGGCTAGCGTGTTGTCAACTATCAATTAAATTAAGCTCAGAGATTTTAATAAGAAAGGCCCCATTATACTGAACTGTCTAGATCCACTCAAAATGAGATGTCCTGCTGAGCCGTCTCTCTTCGTCTCCCTCGTTTTCGTAAATTGCAAAGCTCATTAACTCGACTAATGAGCCTTTTTTGCGGGTGTTGCCCCTTTTTTGATGGTGGTGGAGAGCGAAGGGGCCAATATCGATTTAGGTTCCTGGGTCGCCCACTTATAAATGTCTTTCATGGGTGGACGACGGCCAAGATCGGGATATCCCATCTTTTTTTGTCACAATACAATTGTTATGTAAATGTGAGAGCCCCGCCCTGTTTGTGTTAAACTAGACAAATATATCGACAAAGTTTGAGAGAAAGCCCTTCTGTTTTTCTTTGTTTTACCGGATATGGTGAATAAGTGAAAAAGTGAGCTTAAAAACTACTTTAGGGGCTGACCACGACTGGCACCACAGAAAAGTGTTCATCCTGTTTTAACAAGCCGGGGTACTGAGCCAAACCACTTTGGTGTTAAAACAAGCTCAATCCATCATCGTTTCGTCGCCACCCTCCTATGGTTACATGATCGATGCAGATGTATACACGCGTATATACACTTTTTTACGATCTATCACGTTTTTCGATGCCGTCTTCCTTTCTGGGGCGCCCAGACCGTTTTAAATTTCAACTTCCGCACTTCGCGCTTGTGCCGAGACACCGGGCGCGAGCGGCGCGGCAACAAACGCGATTTGGCGCGGCCCATCAAGATTGTGATCAACTCACTCTGCGCCGAAAATTTGATTAATCGTGCTGATAATTTATCAGTGACAGTTTTTTGTCTTGCTGCTTTATTTGTGAGTGTGTAAGTGTCCACGACGACGACAACGACAGTCGGTGGTGGTGGTAGTGGTGGTGAGCGTTTGGTGGGTTTTGAATTATAGAGATGATAATTCAATAATCGTTAGTCCAATTTGTCAGACAAAAAACTCTTTAACTTGGTACAATGCTCAAATTTCGCTCCACGCTCTCCTTGTCTCGGCGTGAGACCCGAACTCTATCTTATAATTGGCCTCTTATAAGTGGCCATTCGCCACACTCGCACCACAAGGTAAGCATATAGTCTGAACGAATGAACGAACGAACGCACGCTTTTAATTTTAGTTTGAACAATTGATTCAACATTAACCGCTAAATGGTTGATACAGGTGCCGCAAAAACCCCCAGAAAATGGTATAATCTGTGAATTTTAAAGCATGTCTAGCACGACTAAGGATCATTAATAATTGAATTTGGAAAGCACATATCGCACCCCGGTCTTCCCTTTCTATGTGTGTGTGCTAGTTTGTGCGCAGAATGAAAGATTAAAATGTGCTGAATATTAAACGATATAAAATTGATTGGGGTCGATGTTCTACTTTCCACTTTAGTTGTCGGTCGGCGGCGCTGACTGACTGATAGACGCACGCGAAAGTTCGTTAAATATTCATTTTATCTAACGTACTGAGATTCCGGTTCCCCTCGCCTAGTTTCCCAAAAACGTTCAACTTACCAAGCGGTTGAGCGCGGTTCACCAGAGGCTGGGCGACGGGTAATCGATTTGGGTACAGCTGGGCGGGGATAAAATTCGAAAAGGAACCACTCGAATTTCGCCACTGTGAATCACCCTCCAGATCGAGCTCGAGATAGTCGTTGGGTGGCTGAATAATGAATGTCGTAAAATCGAATACGATCTTGCAAGAACTTACCGGTCGCTTTAATTTTGAAATTGAAAACGATGCTGCAAGTGGATTCAAATTTTCGGCAGAAGCGTGATTGTCATTCGAATTGTACCCAGACGAGTTATTATTCTCGCGACTGTCGGTGTTGGTGGAGGCGCCACCACTCGTACTATTCGTCCCATCCGACTCCAACTTGTCGACTGTGTCATCTAGAGGATAACGTTATGTACCGGAAGAGTGAGATTATCGACAACTGATCAGTGTCAACGGCGAAGTTATGAGTGGGGGTAGTGGGGCAGGGTCGGCCCGACCACGTCGCTTAGGGATTAACCTTATTCAAGATAGCAAGTCCTAACTAGCATTAAATCATAATCGTTTTGTTACTCGCCGGGGTCAAGCTACTGGCGCCTCAAATTAAAAAATTAGCCCTGGTTTAATCATCAGTGGACGTGGTTAATCTACTTTTCGCGTCAAAACAGAATGGCGAAGAGGAGGCTCAGCCTATGTTTCATGTCAATCACTCAAGTGCAATGTCTGTTTGAGTGCTTATGTGCTGTGCGTGTGTATGTCCGTACCTCCTTTATCGACACACACAGACAAATTAGCGTCGACGGCATGTAGGTCCCATTCTCTTATCATTATTTAATCCCACTCGAGGGTCGAGGACCCAGTTGGAAGGGTAGGCCAAAACGGAGTGACAAGAAAAAAATGGGACCGGAAATTTTGATAGGGTTAATGCTATGTAATCATATGAGAGACCAAGGCATACACGCACCGTGAATCATCCTAAAAATAACCACTTGGTAAACACACAACAAGCCGTAAGCAGATTAGTCTGTTGACCTTTTTGCACCACTAAAGTAGGCGTCGTAGTGAGTGTACACTCACCAGTATTGAAAATGTTGGCATAAATTTTCGACCTCATTACTGTTTCGAATTTTGCGCGAGGGGTGAAATTAATTTCTGCGCCGTCTGTCTCTTGATTTTTCCGTTTGTATGCCGTTTCTTCTCTCTATTTTTTGTCAACGGTAGGATAGCGGCGGTCCGTTTATTAATCAATAGTCAAAGTTGTAAAAGTGTTAGTTTTGCCCAGGGGGCATTCATTTTCCAGTTTGATGCAACACAAAAACGGGTTTCACTATACATAGCGTGTCTCAATTAGGCCGCCGACTTGCGCCACACGGAGGCACGAACATTGGTTCTTATATCTGATGTGACATAAATAAATGATGGAAATAAAGAGGAGAAAGAAAAAAAGTATTATAATTATTGTTCCAATATTCTATATAAGGCGAAAAAACGAGCCTATATCTGTTTTCAGGATAAAATATTCACACAGGTCCACCTGATGATGAATCTGACGTTTTCCTGGCAACAGAACACCTTCCACAGTGGACCAGACACCAACATGCCGATTCTAGGCATTAACTATTAACGAGTGAAATCGGTTCTATATGTTTTTTGTCGCCAAATTTGAAACTGGCCCCGTATACTACTGTATAGGTGAAAATGTCAACTAACACACACTGTAATAAGACGGCACGGTAAATGTCAAAGCAAGTAGTAACCTCGAAAAAGGCGCGATTTTTTCGGCCTCTAAATTAGCCTGATTTCACGCTTATGATTGAGCCAAATTGAGACTAGGGAGCTAATCTTGGTAAGGTCAGTGGCGATTTGTACAAATATTATTCCGGGAAAATTGAATTATACTCGCCGATTTTATTTTTTTCGTACCTGATAGAAGTTCGGCTACTTCCAACGCCGTCTCGCTGTCTGTTACATTTTCCATTTCATCTGAAAACAGTATATATCAATAAAAGTAGCGCTTGATATCCAACAGTGATGTTGGGCCATAAATAGATGGTTTATGTGTGTCTGTGTTTCAACCCCATCAAAAATCAATGCCAAGTAATTTCTGTTGGGAAAACTTTCGCCGTCGCCGCCCCTTGTTACATTATTAGAACGCCATAGTTATATTTCCCTCCATGTATATTATTCTAACTGCGCCCAATTTCCGGTGCGCCGCTCACCACCACCACCAAAACCGAGCAAGTAAAACAAGCCGTCGACTGTCAAATCATCGGGGCGCCCGTAAAATAAAGTTGATCGAGTTCGACATTGAAAAAATGGCGGTGGAAAATGAGATGAAAGAAAGTGACGGGAATAGGACTGAAATAACAAACCATATCAAGTCCTATTCGATCCTGTGTGTGTGTGCGAAGAAGCTCCTCTGTGTCTATTCATCGGTTTCCGCGAATGTCGATGCGCTCCTTTTAATGAAAACAATGCTCATCGAGAGAGCGAGTGAGCTACCGTTTTTTAGTGATTATGTCACTTTTTGATTGTTTTCACGTGGTAAAAGGCGAAAAAAGAAACGCTGTCACCCGCGCTGTCAACTTTTGCACTCTAGACGCAGCCCCTCTCGTCCTACCGTAGTTTAACAAACTGGGAAAAAAGAAATATGTTCAACGACTTCACTCTAATCTGATTTTGATCAGTTTTTGGGACAAACACAGGTATAATCGTTACGCTCCCTAAAAGTGTGTGTGATATAAACGTGTTCGACGAGCTCGAAAGTGGCCCAACAAACACTTTTTTCTATTCTAATTTTTATAATCACCTCGGCGGCTTATAAATGCCCGGCTAAACCCCACCGATCGACTTTTTTTCTCACATATTAACAACACAAAAATTAATCGACCTCAAGGTCATCACCAACGCCCAAATTGAGGCTGAGCATGTATCGACGGTGACCTCGATCATTGACGTCTTTGTTGGCCCGTGAGTGACCACTTTATTTTGAATCTTTATTTTTTTCTTGAACATGATAAATGCATAAGCAATTGGCTACTACACTTCATTGAAAGAAAAAATGAATCGAACGGCCCCATTGACTTTGAACTAATTGTGACTGCGCTTTTCATGTTCTACAGTCCAAGTAGTCCCTTTGGAGGGGGCCAGGTGGACTCTCGTTTGAAATTTAAATTGATTTCTTGTTCTATAAAAGCTTGACTCGATAATTTTCAATTCAAAAACGGAAACCAAAAAACTTGGCCCTAATCTTGCACTTGGGCGGGTGGTGGTCTAAAAAAAAGTCGTGTCTCAATCTGTTGGGATCAATTTTGGTGTGGTTAAAATTGGGGGTAGGAAAATTTGGAATCTAGAGTGGGCCAATTTTAGATAACAGAGTGTATGTTTTCATTTGGTGGTGGTGGTGGCCATATTCGTTTGTGAGTGTGATTCATATGGCAAAATACATCATATCGCGGTATTGCAAGCGCCCTGTCAACAGCTGATGTCCCCTCTCTTTTTGATGCCTTGACAAAATAATCCATCAGAAGCTGACCGAAGTCGAGTTCCGGGCTAAGGCGCCTATTACAGTCAAACACCGGATGATGTATAATGCTTTGATCATGAGCCCATAGTTGTATTTGTTTGGGAGCGGATGAACTTATCATAGTGTGCAATATAATTATATAAACACTAGATTGACGGGGAGACGCTCGCGCTGAGCAGTGAGAGATCGTCTTATCTGTTGAGTACATGGATCAAAGGCGTCCAATGGAGTGGATGACTGTTTATATAACACGGTACCCGTTATCACCGTGTCGCATAGACAATAACCATTGAGCATCACCACCTTTTCAAGTTAACTGTGGCGCTTACTAAAGGCCAAACGAACTAAAAAAGGCTCAAATATTTGACCACTGTGCTCGCGCTTTTATAGTTTTTTTTCAACGCGTTTGTGTTTGCGTAAAACAGTCGTAACTTTATTCGCGCCGGCGACGCGTTGGCACGGGGCCAAAGAATGGAAATGTTGCTAACCCGCTGATTGTCAAAAAAAGAAAAACCAATTAAAACTTTCGCGGAAGAGAGTTTGTTAGAGTGAGTGCGGAATGTATGCGTAGTTGTGTTTAACATGGGCACCAAACGACCGCACCCCCAGAAAACGATGTACACGGACTACGGTGGCGGTGGTGGTGGTAGTAGTGGTGGGTGAACATAATTATTCTGAATTTAGACAGGGAAACTAGAGAGAGTAAGCGATGGGTGTTACCATGCAGGGTGGGCACTCGAGTTTTCAAAAGACGACGTTATGACAAACAATGCCCGTCTGTTTCTTTCGGCTCTTCTCATCTGTTCTGTTCATTATCATGTGTGTGGTGTCGCTGGAATTTGGTGCATTGAATTTAGTCTATTCGCAAACATGAAAATATGAAAAAAGGTGCAAAGTTTTATTAGGTTTAGAGCTCTAATCCAAGTCAGTGGCGCGTGTGTGTGCGTTCAAATCTGAGTGCGAATGGTCGTATTTGTTTGTAGTTTGCTCAGATAGATTAGCTTTGGCTGGGCTGTGCAGATGCCCCCGTACCCGATTGGTGTGCGCGCCAACCCCCCTAAACTCCAACAAATGGTACGCTGTCAAGCTAAGCAGCGGATCGCATGACCCCCTTAACAAAATTGAAGTCGAGAACTTGTATATAACTGCATCAATAACTAAAGCCACCAACGAGCACGCACCCCGAAGCTAGATGGGATTAGCCATATGGAGCTGTAACCGTCGAGAGAGTCGTGCTCTCAATTTTACACTTTCCGACACAAAACAAAATGGCCAATCGAGCCAACGGACGGCACAGGATTACGTGTTTCACGGGATAAAATTGCGATTATTGTCAGTCCATTTCATGGCAAAATATGTCAGCACTTAAAATCTGAACAAAACAACGCGGCTCGACTCACGATCGATCAATCAAACTCGTCACTAAGTAGCTTGATCTAACTACTATGGGTGCTGCGCCGCGGCAATAAAAACGGCATGGAACATCAGTTGATATCAAAAAAGGCCCAGTGGGGAACATGCTTCATGAAATGAGAACTACGATGATTGATGGGAATTAGAGCGCCATTTTCTTACACATCCCATCCGGTCGGCCGCGTTCTACACAATAAAGTCAACGCGTTGGCAATCGACCAACAAAAAATATTATTGACCTTTTTTTAACGTTGCAGCTTCCGGCACTATCCTAGCTCTCTATATCAGCCGTGTATTTAGGGTCCATTTTATTGACTGTGAAAACTTGTCGGATAAAGAGGCAATTGGCGCCGCATTCCGGTGACGTGTTAATCCTTCTATATTTGGCTGCTAATTTGACGAGAGCTCGTTATCGTGGTCCAGATTTAATCTTTACACGTGACTGGTGCATGAACGGGCGTAAAGTAAATTGAACAGGTGCTCTCTCTCTCTCTTCCACTCTGCGTTCACCATTCTGCGGTGGAAATGTCTCGTTATCATTGTGCGTATTTGTGGGACCATGTCAGACAATCAAATTAGACGCCCCAGCAAAAATATGGTGTTTATAGCGAACCGTCAACGCTGATTAGGGAACACCAGGCTAAGCATCTTTTGACGCTTTTGAAGTCTATTGGCGCTTTACATGAGCTAAGCATGGTTTATCTACGCCACGGACGTAGCGTCTGACTTGTAAAACCAAAAGAGATTAATATTTACGCCCACTCCACCACCACCACCATCATCATCATTTTTACTCGCGCTCCGGTCTCTCTCTCATGAATTTACTTTCAAACATGAAAACAAAGTGCCGACACACGTTTAATGCTTTGATTCCAGTAAAATAGGCAAAAAGAGAGGCAAACTTAGCTAGACACTTTCCGACGTTAGTCTACAGGGAAATATCCACACAAACAGGCCAAACCTGTTACATCAATTAGTCGTGATAGGCGTGACCCTGTTACAAATGCGGCTTTGCGATGGCGGTTATGTTTTCCCCCAGTTTCAAAAAATTACGTTGCTTCGACCATTTCACTTACCTTGGCTCGGCATTTTTCGACGCTGCGTTAAATCTTCATTAAATTCTCTCTCTCGTTATTATGATGTTTGTGTTTCTCTTCGTGTTCGGTTTAATTTCTGTTACTTAGGCTGTAGTTTTGTTTCGATTAGACGCAAACGAATATGCTCTCTATCCAGAACAGGGGCCCTACGAGCGTGAGCCAGGGCTGGAGCCAAGAAATGATCCATTCGCGAGAGGAGGATTTTTGTTCGGGAGGCAAGAGCGCCAGAGAGCGCGTTTTTGCGCGCGCGGAGCACCATATCGGTGGATGAAGTCTGATTGATGAAGAATGGCTTGAGACAGTAAGGAAAGTAAGGAATGCGCGCCACACTTGAGCGAAAATTGGTCTCCTGGTCCAATTATGAGAATTAGGGGATCATCTCTACCTCTCGCCCATGCCCAATTGTGAATACAAGTGTAGTGACACACTATTTTTAGGCGTCCAGTCTGACTCGGCGGTGGTGATGATCGATGATCATGTCAGAAGTCAATGATGAATTTCAAGTCAGCCGACCATGAATTGGCTAGATCATTTTTATACTTATACGATCATATTACTATGTACGGCATATTCATTTGCGTACTGTGTAATGATGATGGATGTAAAGCGAGGAAGTTCTCGCGCATATACGAATCAGGTTTGACTAGGTACGAAGTCGTTGTGGTGACCTTTGGACCGATAAAGCAGAAAATCAACCGAAACAACCGAAAAAAAGATAACAATCACGAGTTCGATACGATTTTCTCGCCTTTCTTGAGCCAAGTCTAATCTCGTCTATCTCGCCCTATGATGGGCTAAGCTGGGTAAAAGATCGATTTTGAACTATCACAGCTTGTACACAGGAAATGTCAGTTTGGACATCAACTACGGCTTCCGGCGTGGAACAATGTCTATTTACAGAATAATAACGCTCGCCTCGCACTACGCGAGGGTGACCTTGGGCCTCGATTCGTATTAATTATTGCACTGTTTAATTAGATATATTATCGAGTGTCACACCCTTTCAAAATTGATTTGTACCATTATTATTTATCGAAATGTTTATTCCATGCTACTCAACGAAACCAAAAAACCAGCGGGCGATTTCATTATCAAGTCGACGTGAAAAGTGACGACCCGGTTTACGTCGTTCCCATGCCGAAACCACGACTGAAAAAAATGCCTCGAGGGTGAATAATGTGCATTTTCAACTGTGTAGCCAAAATCAACACACACACACTGTGCGTTGAATTAACATTTTTATCATGTTTCAAGTAAGTGGCCTCTGTCGAAAGGCGGCGATCGGGCCCGAAATTAAAATAAACGCTTGAATGGGAAAGAAAAAATGCCTCGATCAATTCATATCAATCCAACACTGGCTGGCGCGGCACTTACCATTTTCTGTTCGGTTTGATCTTTGTCTCAAGTGTTTTTTGATTAGAGGCGGAAAGAGTGTGCCGAGACAAACACAAAAAAATCTCAGTTGATATGCTCCAAGTAGACTCAATCGGCCATCTGTATCCTGAACATATTACATTTCCCCGCCGCCGCCGACGACGACGACATGGCCGTTAAAAAATGTTCTACTAACATTAAGAATGCCGACTCTCTCACGACGGAACGAGCTGATACTTGTGTCGCAACTAGTAGTAGAGAAACATCGAGCGTAATAGTTTACAAATTCCGCGCATTGCAAAATTTTTGAACTTGGTGTGTGGGAAGATTTATTCGTTTCTGTTCAAAATTTGGGTGACAAAAGACGCGAATTTGAATTATGTCGATAATTAGATGTTTGCTAAAACCATGAACAAAAAATCATTGTATGACGGTGGAAGGAATGAGAGCCCGACGGAAATAAGATGGATTAAATGTTTATTCTGAGCAATGGCATTGTCTCAAGTGTGTACCATCGTCTACTCTCTCGTTAGTGTCATCTTGTCAACTGCTGGCTAAAAGGACAAAGAGGTCGGTTGGCAAATAACCGTCATCGTAATGATTTTGTAGTATTGTCAAACTACACTTGTAATCGTGCACTTAGCATGATGCCATCGATGAATGTACAGCGTTCAACGTACATCGCATGCTTTTTCAACTACGACCGTTACTACTTCCTCCATTGGCCCCGCCGATCACTCCTATTAGCGGTGCCATAAACACAAATTTCGGCGAAAAAAAATGCGCCGCGCTCTCATGTGTCGAGTGGTCTTTGTCTTTTCAATTTTTGCAAGCATCACTTCACCATTTTACAGCTCATACAGAAGCTGTGCGTTTTTTTTTAATTTTGGTGGGACTTTTACAGTCGATAAGTGGCTGTCAATAGCAAAATAAATAATCGTAAAACTCATCGTCGGCGTCATACTTACGATATAATGATTTATCTTTTATTTGATTTTGTAAAATCATGGCTTACATAATGTATTTAGTTTTCGTTTGAAGCTACAGTCGCCTCAAATACGTCTGAGCCAGCCCATACAGTGAGCCATAATTGCCATAGGCCGTCCGATAGCACATGTCGCGCTTGCCAACGTCGACAATGCCGGGACAGACGGCGCGATGCCACACATGCCGTATACCCGGGTCGTTGACACTATTTGTTACCAGAAAACTTAACAAAGCGTCAGCTCGACTCACCGTATGATTTCGTAGCCGTGTTTGATGGCCTTCTCGCCAAATTCGACATCCTCAAGACCCCACTCCTTGTACGACTCAGTCAAGCCGCCCAGGGTACGCCAATCATCGGGATGAAAACAGACCATGCCCCAGCCGTAGTAACGCCAGTAACCCTCGTTGCCGCCAATGCTGGGGTCGAATTCGCTCAAAATGATGGGAAAATATAATCTATGACGATGGACTATGTATCGTTGGCAGCGTTTGACAAAATCCAAATCAAACAACACATCAACATCGGCCTGTAAAGTGGCTGCAGTATTGTCAATTAGACTCGCCGCCAAGTTCACGCCTGGTGCCTTTTGGAACTCGCCATGAGCTCTCGCCACATGATAATAGACGGTCGTTCCAGCAAGCCACTCTTGAATCAAAGTCTCCATCAAATCCGCATTTGACTCGTCACTGTCAAATACCGAAATAAAGAAATTAAACTTGCACTGTGTCGACAGTTTGGCCAGATTCTTGGTAAACCGCTCAACTTGGAATAATCGCCGCGACAAAGTCATTATAATATTCAGCTCGCATTCATCAGTGTAATCACTGTCAATGTGAATGGGTGCGTCAAACCGGTGTAGTATACGTGAGGTTACTGTGCCCATTACTGGCGCCGGATGATCCCGACCAGTGACTGTATAGTCCATTTCAGCATGAAGATATAAACCAAGTCCGGGTTGAATGAGATGATAGACATTTCGAAAATGTGGAGCAAATGTGAGATGACTATCTGATTGTCTCATCATTGAGTGCAGTGGAAACTTTCCCACCACATCGGCGACAAGTGACTTTTTGTAATTGCCATATTGGAGTTTTTTCTTGTGTGATGTCACCTGATTCAATTGTTCGAGTTCTTTGTCATGCAACGGTGTCCAGTGATTAATCCATGTTCCATTGACAATCCGATCTAGTTTGGGTGTCTCCATGAATCTTTTTACATGATTCAACAAACTGCGGATCCGTTCACTCAGCGTCACTTTAGTCCGCCATTTTTGATCGCCCACTCGTTTGTTGGGATGAATGGCCAATGCGGTTTGCGCCAAAACCATTGACTTTGACAGTGTTGTCTTTCCAGCAGCACGTTGTGCATAATCTTCAACGAAGAGCTTGTTCCCTTCATAGCTATTGCCACAGTTAACTCCCGTTAAATCATCGATGCATCTGGTTAGTTCAATGTCTTCATGATCCGACTTGAGTGTTTGAAGACACTTGACAAGATTACCATCAAGTTTTTGCAGTAATCTTTGGCTCATGACAATTCCAGGTCCACCCATACAGTACATTTGATTTGGCTTCAGATTGTCACTGACGACTCCCTCGCCCGGACTTCCGATCATGTGCGGTTTCCGATGATCGACATGCTTCAAGAAATTGGTAATTCGCTTCATATTCACAAAGGTGTCGTCATCGGCACGGAAGAACCACTTGTACCGGTCGGCCATTTTTGTCATCTGGTTGACCATGTAAAACGACTTTTTCTGTGGTGGATAATCACCATCGTTGACATTGGGTAAGACGTGAACGGGCAGTGTAATTGTTGAAAGCGTTGTCTTTTGTTCATCTGTCAAATTTCGCCCACCAACATAGAACTCAATTTGACCCTTTTCAAGCTGACTTCCCCACGCCTTCCATAACTCCATGCCACGTGTTGGCAATAAATCAACGGTGGTTAAGACGCCAACATAAATGAAGTCATTTTTCGGAGCTGCTTCTGGTAGTAGCGACTGGCGTATTCCATCGTAACACGCGTCACCATTTGCACTTTTCAACCATCCGCCGAGAAAATAGCCCGTCAAGAGCGAAACGGTAAAGTACTTGATATAGTGAAACATTTCTCTACATTCTGGCATTGCCCATGTCAACAACAAAAATCGCGGCTTCAATTTCTTATTGAATTTCCTCGCGGCAACAAGCAGTGACATTTATTTCGAGAATTCCATATTTCTACCATATATCTGCATATATACTTAGTTATATCGATATAATGGAATT
>SCLD01038360.1:0-17094 GCA_004367895.1 Oikopleura longicauda
CAGTCGAAGATAAGGCAGTTGTCGTACCAATGGTACTCAGCGCCAACTCTGTTGTTGACTTTGTTGAAATCGGTACGGTCAGCGTTGTCGTTGAAACGGAGGTAGTTTCGTGTTCTCTTCCACCCAGTGTCACACAAAGGGCAACAATGGCGCCGATGATCACTAAGGCAAATAGTGCCAGAAAAAAAACTTTAAAAAAATAATTAAGCTTAATTTTAAGCAAACTTGCCTCTTTTTGACGTCAATGCTCGATGTTTGATAACATCTTCCTCTTCCTCTGTGTTGGTGTCAATGTCAACAGAAACTTCAACGATAGATTGCCCAGGTGAAAGGTTCTTCTCGATAGCGTTCATGATGCTCAGGAAAAACTGCTCTTCGTTGTCGTTATAATCAATCTAAAGAAGCAATGTGAGCGAAAAAGTCTTGAGTTGAAACACATACATAAAGTTTTGAAGCCGCAATTAAACTGATTGCACCTCTTTTCAACAACTGTAAATCTTTCTGCATTTTGACAATAATAATTTTTGCATTCAAGGACTCGGCATAATTCAATTCTTTGTGGCAATTCTTCGAGTCAAAGTAGGCGTCACTGACAAAGGCAAGGACCATGCTCGAGTTTTCAACACCAAACGCCAAGTCATCGTTAAGATGATAATTGACGCCATTCTCGTCATCTTTCCAAAATTTTATGTTTTCGTGCTCATTTGCAAAGCTGTAAAACCGGTCTATGACTTCTTTTTCGTAGTCCCAGCTATCATTTTAATTAAGAAATAAAGATAAATTCAGTGTGGTTACCTATAACTGATGAAAACTTGTTGCTGTTGGGCCATTTCTAAGTATTCGTGGTATCTCTTTCTCTACTTGATGAAGTCTGAGCAACTCGGACGTCCATTGCGAACTCGTCCAGCTCTTATCGAGCAACTGGCGATTAACGTCTGGTGATAAACTGGTGTAAATAAGGCTGATCTTTAAAAAATCAAAATGGCCAGGGTGGAAATAACGCCACTCACCTTTAAAATCTAGTGATCAAGTAACCTATCAAGATGATAACAATAAAGTGCACTTATTGCCTCATTCTTCTCAGATCAAGTGCGTTTCTTTGACAAGCTGCTTATCAAAATCAAGGGTCAAACCAATTGTTGCACTGGAGGACGTTTACTATTTCACTTAATTGATTTACAATGTAATCAAAACGAATCTGGCTTAGAATTGACTTCTTACTTAGACGCTGTCAACTCTTGGGCATTGAATTCGATATACTCCTTGAGCATCTTTTACAAACATATCCGCAGGAAACAAAAGAAAGGGAAACAGGTGTCTATTTTTTGGCACAATTTTATTATTAGTAGTGGTTGCTCCAAGGTTCACTCAAATTGGCTGAATTGTCATGATTTCTGCTTCTTATTGACCTTTGACTGGGAACATCCTCTTTGAACAAGCCACGGGTCCAGCATACACAATCGTGCACCATTGTCCATCATGTTGACTGCGCCATATTTATACTTAGTCTTTCTCAGTATGACATAAGGCCAAAACGTTGCTGCCTCTCGTCGACATGATGCTGGGTTGGTGGCATCAAACGGTGTATGATTTTGAACAGTAAAGTGACTTTGATTGAACCGTCTAGCATCGGTCCATATTCGTTGACTCTTACCGATAAAAAGAGTCCAAAATCTCACGTTCAGTAATGAGTCAGTCGTTTCCATTCCGGTTTTAAGTGGAATGAAATCGGGAAACCACAGTCCCTTGTCACCGCACAACTTAGTTGCATTTTCAAACGGCAATAATTGTCCCGGACTACTAGTAGTATTTTGACCATTGCAATATGTCATACCTAATGGTAACTCGGCCCATGATGCTTCCGTCGTCGACCAGTAGTCAACACAGTGTTTCGTGCGATTGCCACGAAGAATAATGCGATCATTCATGATTGGGAAGTAGGGCAGCACATAAGGTGTTCTTAGCCACATCTTCGCGTTAAACTCTGAATCCCTATTAACATTGATCCACTTTTGTCGCTCAAAATCAAAAACAACGCTGAGATGGAGTCCACTCGATTTTCCATTGAATATCAGTGACAACTCGGTCTCCTCCGCGTCAATCTTAGGCTTCAATAAGACTGACGTTGTTGAGCTTCTGTTGAACGAATCGAGATATGCGAGCGCCTCGGACGCCTGTGACCCGTCAACCATGGCACTATATTTATTCCAGCATACTTGATGACAATCGGTAGCGTTGATCATACCATTTGACGCGAATCTATCTCGTGGTTTGAGCAAAAAGAGCAAAGCCGAAAATACATTATCCATTATCAAGAGTGTAATGTGTTCGTTACAAATCTCGCTTTAAGAAACTTAAAAGTATTAATTTACGACGCGCATTTAGGGCTGAGTGAAAATCAAATTAAAGTCAGATCAAACGAGCTGTCACAAAATTCTACAGCTAGCATTGCTTTTGTTTCAAATCAACTTTGGAACTTGCAAATGGACAAACCTGACTTAGGTCTTTTTTGTCTGCCTTGAGCTCCGACTCAATGTGACGTAGAGAGAAGTCACGCTTGTGACGTCACGCTTTCTGTGACGTTTACTGCATTACAGCCGTGACGTATGAGTGGGAGAGTCACACATCGGAGCAGGAATGAGTTGCATGCATCATGACGGTGAATCACTCCCACATTGCCCCCGGCATCACCCGCCGAGTATATAAACGGAACGGGGGACGCAAATAATTATCAAACTACAAAAGTAGCAACAAAAACAATAAAATGAAACTCATTCAACTCGCCACCACTACCGCCTTCGCCGCCATCACCACCACCACCAACAATGAGATGCTCAATCTAATCAACGCGCCACTTGGCTCAGATGAATGCGACAATGCCGGCATGTGCCCGCGAAACTATCAACCCATCTGTGCGTCAAATGGCGTCACTTTTGGCAATGAGTGCACGTTTCGCGCTGCCAAATGTCAAATGCCCGAGCTCGAAGTCATCAACTATGGAGCGTGTTGCGTTGAGAAGCTCTGCTCACGCGAATTCCGACCCGTGTGCGGCTCAGACGGTGTCACATACGCGACCAAGTGCCTCTTGGAGAATGCCGCCTGTTCGACTGGGGTGACGATGCGTCATGAGGGCGCCTGTCGTCAAATTGAACCAAAGAAACAATGCTCGCCTGTGTGCAGCCGCGAGTACCGGCCATTGTGTGGCTCAGACAAGAAAGTCCATGCCAACCCGTGCCTCTTCGAATATGCCCAGTGCATTAGTGAGACACCACTTGACATTATGCCCGATCAGTTTTGTCAGGAGAAAATGGATCTGGTTGAAGAGGTCCAGCTGAAAACGGCAAACAAGAAAAAGAACAAGAGATCAAAACGCAAGAACTGATGACTTTCCTCTTATTGTACACATTCTGATTTCAAGTTCGTTTTCCTCAATTCATTCAATAAATACTTTATTGTAAACATAATGATTATGTTTGTTCAGTTTTGCACTCACACATACCAAAACGGCACTTGCCGTACTGGCTAGTCCACTTAAAAAAAGAATTTGTTTGCGCTAAACAAATATAATGAAACGCGAAGTGTGTATTGCAATTGCCAATAAACTGGCCTCTAATAATTGGTAAACTATTATCAGTAACGGAAAGAGAAGCACTTATGTGAGATTAGCCAATTTCTGTGTGTGCGCAAATGCAGTCGTGTAGGAATGTCAGTCAAATCATCATTATTCGGGCCAAAGCAAACTGTTAGTTTTGTCAATCTGTCTTTAATTTGTTCACCGCTCTGATATCCTTGAAAAACAATGATGATGATGACGACTCCAACAGAATCCTATTTTTGATCCATCATCAAGCGACTGGCTATTGGCTCCAGGAGCATGTGAACACGCGGTCACATGCATTGACTGTTGTTGATAGTGGCGCCAATTCAACGGTCGATTTGCCACTCCAATGGAGCTTGTCAATTGGCGAGTTAAAACTCGACTCGGGCAGTATTTCGGGATCGGCGTTTGATGATGGCTTTGAGCTTGACACGCGATTCGACAGTCTTGTTTACTCGTGTATAGATGATGAAAATCGTGGTTACTGTCAGAATATTGACTATGTCCAGGGAGCAAAGGCGAACATGCTCGACAAGAAGATGAATGAGGCCGGTGAAACTTATGACAAGGGGTTTCTTTGTACTGTTAGTAGTAGTCAATCACAGCTGACCATATTATGTTTAGTCCTACCAAAGTCCACGTGGGAAGTTTTTGGCAGTCCAAAATCTGCAGTAAATATACTTTTTTTCTCTTGTAAAGTTATTACAACAAAGATTGTAATTGACGTGTACATTGTTTTGTCGCTAACATGAAATGTTTGCATTACACAAATAACTGTCTGTAGTAGATGAGGCTTCAATCGTTAATCGCTCCGTAATCATTTGGTAAACTGGGGGAAGAGAAATACACTTTATGACAGCTTAGAGCTCATTCAAATGAAATGATTCTGAGGAAAGTCGACACAGCTTGCGATTAAAACTTGTCTTAGTACTAAAATAGTAGCATCTATGTCGACTCCTAAGTGCGATATTGATTGGCTCGACCAGGGGTTATTGGCTTGAAGAAATACAAAATAGAGCGGCTCATGTGCTACATGTAACCGATAGTGGCGATTTTGATCAATCAGACATTGATCCATTCAACTGGTCACTTTCAATTGGCGATTTAAAACTTGACTCGGGCAGTTTATCCGCCTCTTTTCTAGTTGACGAACTTAATGATCGTCTCGAGAACATCGTTGACACATGTGACGATTCAAATAGCTTCTGTGATGATCTAAGGTTCCAAGAGAAGGAGACAGAAAATTTACTGTCGAAAAGTTTTGGCAAAGTACCAGGAGCAGATATAACCAAGTCTTATGCCAAGGGTTCTACCATATTTTAAATAACCTTAAAGGATGATTCAATTTGAATCATTCAAATACAGTTATTGTGTGACAATGTTTGACCCCCATCTACGTACGCATTTATTCTTCAGTCACCATACTGTATATAACAAAGGGCTGTTGAGTTCGTCTGACAGACGGAATGGAACAGAATACCATCATTATTTATAGCACTTGCGTGTTAAGTTGTTTGCTAAGAAACAAGAAACCCTATTAAAGATTTTTTATGCAAGGAGTTCAATGAAGATGAAAAAGAAAACTTCGCCTACGTCACATCCGGCTGGGAGCACAGGTCTAAAGAATGGAGTGCGAAATTGCGCGATTTCAAGCAGATCGGCGCCATTGTCGCCTCATTCGAACAGAAGCCAAATGCTAAATTTAGTACTTCCTATGATTATGACAAGTCGGAATCCTTCTCGAAGTTATTGCTAGGCTTTCCCAGTATAAATGTGCCAAGTAAATCAGACGCCGTTTACTGGTTATTAAATGGGCGTTATTTTGGCAGTGAACACTTGATGAATGGAGACTTCACAATTGAATCAATAAGTAAAGACTATGATCCGAGTAATTTTGGCGTCGACGGTGGACCGCTTATGATCACGCATAAAAACGGGAAAGACGTGATTATTGTGTCGCCAATGACGATGCGATCATTCCAAAAGTTCAACACAGAGAGCACGTGGTACGACGACTTCTCGAGTCCCCTGGAGCAGAGTATGCGCATTAAAAAACTTGATTCAACAATGACCATTGAGTACGGGTTCGGTGAGGCCATCCGCGATGGAAAGACTGCCTTATCGGCAACGGATTTGGGCGATATCCAGACTATCAGATCCGAGACGATTTTTGTCACATCGGATCAAGGGCCGAGTGCTGCCATTGAAAAGTATGGCAAGATCATGACAATGTTCCAGCGGTTACTGGCGACTGATTGTCCATGTTCCATTTGCAAATCGGATCGTCAAGTATACGCTGATAAAGTACGGTTTCTGGACAAGCTTGGTTATTCAATGGAGAAAGGAACTCATCACTACTTCAACCCAGCCCCAATGGCAACTTACGATGACGTGGTCAGTAATGTGATGGAGAAAATGAACTTTCATCCCCAGTTTATTGAAACAGGTCAGTAGACAGTCGTGATTGACAAATCCTTGGTTTTGCCAGTATGATGATCATACTTTCGTACAATTTGTTGTTTGCCCGACAATTTGTCATATTTTCGGAAGTTGAAACTTTTGAACGGATATTTTTGTAATGGGTACTTGTTCTTGTTCCTCTCGCGTGTTACCCGCACGGCACATGTGAAACAGTATAACATGAATATAAGTAGAATGGTCGGGATAAGGGGAAAGAGAAAACATAGCCAGAGGTTATTATGTCCTCGGATTTTTCTCGGACTCAGAAGAAACTCGTGGCCCAATATCATGGCGTTTATTGTGGAGATATGTCCGGTTGAAAGCGTGTTATATTAACATTGCCATAAATATTTAACAAGTGCTTATCACGAAACGTGTTAATAATTTAACATTTCCTTAACGAGCTAGACAGTATGCTCATCGAACTTGTCAGAATAATAATATTCAGGTTCACTCGCGTATGGACAGTGGTGGTACGAGCGGGACGAGTCAACGCCAACGGCAATAACTGGTGCCACTTCATGGTCAGAAGTCATCTATGAAAATGGCGTCAAGGCCTGGAAATCGTCCGATTCAGCTGTCAATACTTATGCATCTCTAATAAAGGAGACAGGCGACAAAGATCGAACGTTTCCAGTCTCATGTGAACTGGGCATGCAACAAGAGCTGCAACCTGATGGGCTTGAAAACCCGGAAACGTACACTGTTATTGAACAGACCGACATGTGTTTCAATCCGGCTTACTCGCCCCTGGTAAAGCCACCCGAAAAGTATATGCCACTTCAAACGTGGTACGAGGATGATCGGAAGAAGAAGCCCTTCTTAGAGCTTGTCAAATCACGCGGTGAAAGTGGCCGTGAGGTTCAAACGCCCCACGACGTCGGATGTAGACATCTGTCACTGAGCCAACTTCCCGAAACATTAAATCAAATGTGTCATTTTGCGGAAAAGCACATGACCGGCGCCAAATGGATGGCGAATATGTTGGATGATGTTGAAAATAATCTTCGTGATCGATACAAAAAAGGCATCGGCGTCTCATTCGCTGATGCCACACCACGTCAAGTGTTGGAGGGCGTCACCTCCAAATCATTAACCACGGTTCAAGTCCAGCCGCCAAATCAAATCAAGCTCGGTTTTGTCGCACAACTGGCCTATTCACTTGGTGTTCGGCCCAGTGTGGGCCCGATCCGTGTGCGAGCTAAAAAGGGCGAGGTTGATTTGACCTTGGCGAATGTTGCCGTTGCCACCATGTCGATGGGACCGGTTCAATTTGGCGATGATTTGAGTGCGATGGAACCGAAAGACTGGAAAAAGTTGACGATGTGTTGCTCTGCCGATGGGACCGTGTTGAGACCTTCAGCGGCACTTGGCTTTCACGACAACCAACTCAGCACTGTCAACGAGTATGTGGCTGTGTATAACGCCCATTCATCCGTTAAACTCATTGGCGTTGACAGTCTTGGCGATGAATTATTCGGGACGACATTTCTGATTGAGGAGAGCAGGGAGCCCCAGTCCTATGCCAGTGACACGTTGACCGGCATCCCTAATGTCTATACCTCAGCAGACGACAAGTGCACTTTTAGTGACACAATCAAAATGCCGCTGGCATTCACTCCCGCATTGTACTCCGCCACACGGGCCTGGCCGTATAGTGGTGGCCGTGTCGCCTTTTTTGGCGATCTTTCAAAGATCGTGCCCCTGTCACCACAGCGCATCGAATCTGTCAAGTTTGATGGTGAGAAAATACTAATCAGCGTTTACAATCCGAAGACAAATGCTCAAGTGCCTGACGAAATCGAGCTTGGCTTTTGCATCACTGACACAACTACGAGTGACGCCACGAATGACATCATAAAAGCTACTATGCGCTTGATGGAATGGTCGGCTGAGGCTGAGACAACTATCTTTTCGTTTGACATTGCCACGCAAGAGATAACCTGTGAAAGCTGCCCCAAGTGCGTTTCGTGTTCGTGCCCGGACAGTTGTGCAGGAAAGTGCAGTCTATATGAGAGTGAAATTCAAACTGGATGCGAAGGACTTTCTCCAATGCCTGACTATACAGTGTGTAAGCAGGTTGAAGGTGGCGAGTGGTGCCTTCAAAACGAGAACAACGAGTGTCCCGAGGATGAGTACTTCACGACGGAAATTAAAGGAATGGAATGCGGAATGTGTGTCCCAGCCAGTGAGTGTTTATCGTGTGAAAATATGTATCCCGATTCGCTTGGCGAATGCTCATGTGAAAGTGACTTTGAATGTCCGGCTGACACTTCAATATGTCAAGAAGGTAAATGCAGTGTTTCAAATTTCTTTAATAACAATTATTGTAGGCGGCGGATCAAATCCATGTGCCGATCGCTACACTGAATGTCGCAACGGGTGTCTGTTCGAGGAGAGATGCGGTGCGGGTACCTGGTATGATGAGACGAACAATAGAAAATGTGACGATTTCGAAGGCATTTGTTCTGCGTACCCTACATGCAAGCCGACCGAGTGTGAAGAATGTACGTGTGAAAATAATGAAAAGTCGTGTTTACAAGGAACAATATGCGATGATAAATACAACGTGTGTACAGACAAATGTCTGTCAAAAGACGAGCAACAGTGTCAGAATGGTGAGAAACTTGACGAGGTGGATGGTAAACTTGTTTGCACGAACAGTCATGAATGCGATGTCACAACACCAGTATCAACAACAACAACAACAACAACAACTACTACAACTACAACAGCACCCACAAGTACGACAACAACTACTACACCTTGCGACTCTACACCAGCAACAACAACAACAACCACTGCACCAGAACCGATACCAACTGAACCAATATTAACAACAGCGGAAGTAACAACAGCGGAAGTAACAACAGCGGAAGTAACAGAACCAGCAACAACAGCGACAACAACACCTGAATCCACAGCACCAGAATCAACTACAACAACATCGACAGCGCGACCAATAACGTATAGCTTTCAAATAGAAGACGAACTTATTAGCGATGAAATTGTGGATAATTCCGATCTATCAACAGTTGAAAAAGAACTCGAAGATACAGTGTGCGCAGGGTTCTACAACTGTGACATTAGCAAATCCCTACGTTCATTCAAGTTTTTGGTTTCTATTGAGACGATCGATTCTAATATTGATGCAGTTGTGACGACGTACAATGAAAATTGCAAAAGCTCATCTGGTAATGTGTTGGATTTGACGTCACATTCAATCACTTTGGATCAAGTATGTTCTGGCAAGAATGGCGGATGCACTGACCCCATACCAGGTAAAATATTAAATGATTTATTTTAATTTAAATCGCAAACAGAACCATACACAATTTCGCCTTCAGACATCGAATCAAGTTGCGGTCCAGGGTGTATTGCTGGTGCTGTGATTGGAACTGTTCTTGCTCTTATTATGATTGCATATTTTGTTGTCACATTTACAGTTATGGAGGGTGATTTCTTATGGTGCGTGGGCGGATCGACAGATCCATTGGAAAGGTATAAGGTGCAGACGCGAATGCAATCAGTTCATGGTAGCTATGTCCCCGAAATAACACAAACTTCTAGTAGTAAAACATCGCAGCCGCCAGAGTAAGCGTTCCACTTTTGTCATTTATCATTCAATCTGTCCTCAGGAAAACAGAGGACCACATGAGTCCATCACCGGCGATTGCAGTCGGTCATCATCATCATAATCCATCATTTACAGAGGAATTGCAACAGAGTTTGAAGAAAAGATCCGATAATTCCTCATCATGAAATCATCATCCTCATATCAACAACTGTACATTTAACTTAATAATATGGCGCACTTTGACAAAACCAAATTCAAACCAAATGTTGAACAATTGATCTTCAGATCTTCACAGGCAAATGATAAGTCAGATGAGTCTGACGCTGACTTGGTAACTTTCAACATACCAACACCCTCAGTCAATGCCCCTGTCCCTGATGACCATGATGACGAGCAACCCGGCAAAAGTGCCCTTGAGTTGGTCATCGAAAGCTTGATTGAAAAAATCGACAATATGGAAAGAGAGTACAAAACTCTGGCGAATCAGCTCCTGACAGAGCAGCAGAACAATTCGAAAGATAATCAGAATGAAACAAAAGCACAAATGGTCAAGTTGAAACAAACGATCAAACTTGATCGTCAAAAAACGATACGACTGGTACGAAAAAGTATGCAGGAATGTGGATTACTTTTTAAAGGCCCCTTATCAAAAGGATGATCACGATAAATCCGCCATAAAGCGTGGGAAGAACCCATTTTGGAATCGCATTGTCCAGGATGAGTTTGCCAAACCCGAATACAAAGGCACCTACTTTTAATGTTACTTTTAAAGTACTTTACGTTCTGTTATGTGACTGTAGTATAAATTGCATTATACAAAGGACGTTTGACACAATGAATCATTCAAAATGACTGTAAAAGACTTAACTATTATGAGACATTTTAATGATCGGCTTGAGGATCAGGTAGTCAGTGACAGGGTCCAGACCACGAATGGGATAGTTCTAGTCTAATGTTCATAAATTTCAAAAGCCTGGGTACAGACGACATGTCTCCAAATCACTGACTTGCAATGACGACATTTTTGTTGCTGTATGTGTTTTTGGTGTTCAAAAGTTGCCGATGACTCATGAGACATGAGTCATGTCTCTCTGCTGTCCGGATCACTTTATGGTGCTATAAAAGTTTATGCGTCTAAGTCCGATTTTCTGTGTGGTTAGTCACTAACCGTTAGTAATCAGGGTTAGTCTAGTCTTAGTTTTTACTCAGAGCCCTCTCCTTAAAAACCTTATTTGTGTCTGTTTAGTGTCGTCTCTCGCGGAGAGTCTCGCCGCGAATCTCGCGAAACACACAGAGAATAAAGGTTGATCTAGGCAGCTTTTAGCTCTCGTCTCTGCACTTGTTATTTGAATCGTTGCGTAACATAATGCTTTAGCCGGTGTCTTGAGTGACGTGAGAGCCAAAGTTAGCGGTTTCGCTTTCCACAAAACGATAATCAAAAATTCAGATGTGACTAAGAATCTGTAGACAGATTCTACTTGTACTGGCTGTTGCAAGGCGCCACTGAGCACTGACTGTATATAAAAATGGTCCTGTCTAGTCAGAAAAACAAGGAAAAACAAAATGAACCTTTCTCTACTTTTACTTCTACTCGTACAGCTTATCAGTGCACAATGGTCAACACGTTCCACTGCGGTATTGACTAACAATAGAGCCAGTGGCAACATAAGAAGGAAAATTGCAAGGGCCAGAAGACATCGTATGATTATGACAAGCTTACTACAATGTGCAGCGGGATTCATACCAATGGACAGGCCCATTTGTAGACAATTGAGTCGACTTGTCAGACGTCTTGATCATGCGCAATGATCGAATTGGTGATCGAACTACGAAAAAAACTCATTTTTAAATGTAATTCTCGTGTTTTTTACTTATCCGCCAATAATGTATGAAAATGTATTCCAATTGTGTTCAATTATTATGTATTTGCCTTATAACTTTTAAGTTCTCATACAATTTGTTCATTTACCGGACAAAGCTGTTCAGCATAGCCTATACTATAGATGATGTTGAGAATGATGATAAACTTTGATCAATAAACGGGCTCTAGCTGTATCATACAACCTGTATGTAAAGAATTGCGGTATCCATACGTGTAATGATGTTCGTGATAAATGAACTAGTGACTATTAAGTTCTTGATTCAGTATATTTGCTGATCCCTCTTGCGCTTGATTTTTGTTTACATTGCGGACATGAAAACCGATGTTTGCGAAATTTCGAGAAAGTTTTCGGATCGCCGGTAATGTTAAGCCGAGATGCTTTTTGTGCCATTCATCATCTGTTTTTTTATTGAATTTCAGAAAGTTGATAGCATCGTGTTAACACGAACTTTTCACAGCTTGATGTTAAACCGAATTTGCAACTATAAAATGGCATCACGATGGTGGTGTCTCCTTCAGAAAGGAAGGGAGAATGAAGTTGGCGACTTTTCTTCTCGGCGTTTTGGCCGTAAATGCCCAAACGCAAGACCCCAGGTAGTTTTTTATAAGCATCACTGTACGGTATTGACATAATATTGAGACGCAAAAAATGGAAGGATATCGAGCCGACCACAGTTGACTGGACAACGACAACAACCACGACATCAACTGAGTCGACAACGACGACAAGTACCACCACGAGTACTACCACACGTACGACGCGGCCGACTACTCCGCCAAAAGTTGTAGCCAGAGAATAATGAACAAAGTGATAACGTTTTAGTTCAGTTCAATCTACCAAGTAGTGATGACGCTCTTCCTAACGGAACCAAGGAGCTCCAAACGGGCATGTTCGGCGAACACCAAGCGGCAGTATCGGCCGATCCCGATGTGAGCGCGGCGGCAACCAACCACGGCTTTAACTTTGGCTCGGGCCTATCAACCAAGGGCATCGGCACCGTTGACGATGAGACACGTGGTGCTGGAGGTAAACCTCTATTATATTAAAACGATTTTATCACACTTCCACATTTATATCAATTCCAATATTTGGCTTTAATTTTCATATTTAATAAATTATTTTTGCAAAAACCTGTTTGTTGGACTTCGCATTTCTTGTATTAACTGATACAGCATGTGTAAATTATACAGTATAACTATACATTGAAACGATGGTTTACAGTTTGTTGTGTTAAAGTAGTTTCTGAATCAGCCTTGATATGAATGTCGCTCAAAATTGTTTTGATTGAGCTTATCACTAGTAAATTGAGGGTGAACTTGGGGGTCAAGTTTGGGGTGTGAGCTTTTATGCTCATAATAGGCGCACGAGTTAAAGTAGCTCCATTATTTCACGGATTTTGTTTAAACTCGAATACTGAGTAGTTTATTTATATAGAGAATTAAGATCACATAGTCTATGTGACATAAAACTAAAAAGTGAGTTTATTTCAGTCAGAATTTTTAGGCTTTGCAGTGTGAAACACTTTTTTTGTTTGATCACAGATTGGAGTGTAACTCACACTGTGTAAGCATCAATAGCATCAAGTTCTGTATAGTAATTGAGACAGATTCAAACCTAAGTAAATATAACGTTATGTAAGTAACCGGTCGCTTTTACGACGTCGTCATAATTTTCGTTTCACCCTTGTCAATCGCCCATTGACCCAGTTCTTTGCGTTCAGCACACGTAATAAAAACGCATCGTGTTTCAATCATTTCGTTCATAATTCAAAGCACAGTCATCGTAATGAGAGAAATTCGCTTGGGCATCTGTGCAATGAGCATCAAGAGCGGATCGGCACCCATGCTCGAGATTGTCAGGCGTCTCAACGTGATTGATTTCATTCGCGTCATAATTTTCGACGAGTCCATGATTTTATACCAACCAGTTGAAGCGTGGCCAATTTGCGAGTGTCTGCTTTCGTTCTTCTCGACCGGTTTTCCGCTCGAAAAGGCAATTGCGTACGAAAAGTTGCGACGACCTTATGTCATCAATGATTTGGAGGCACAATGGGACTTGCAGGATCGGCAAAAAGTGTACAAAATACTCGGCCAGCATAACATCCAAACACCGCGCCATACAGTTTGTGATCGACGGGCGACCGCCGGTCAAGTTGATGATGTGTTGATTGAGGAGAACTTCGACAGTGTCGACATTAATGGCACTGTTATCAATAAGCCATTCGTCGAGAAGCCGATCTCGGCCGAGAATCATCACGTCCATATTTACTTTCCAAGTGCGGCAGGTCAGTTTTAAAAGCAACCATCAATCAGACGAGCTGGTTAATGTGACCTTGTTTAGGTGGTGGTCATCAAAAACTCTTTCGTAAAGTTGACAATGTCAGCAGTGCATACTGTAAAGTAAGGGGTTTGCTCGTTTTCAAGTCTTTTTTGACACTTGAAGTAAAAAAACCCAAATAATCAGATTCGTCGATACGACGTGAGGGCAGTTACATTTATGAAGAGTTTATACCCACCGATGGTATCGACATCAAAGTGTACACGGTCGGACCGAACTATGCCCATGCCGAGGTCAGCTCATTTGCCTTATTTTTAAAAAAAATGAACTCGGTTTTAAAGGCTCGAAAAAGTCCAGCACTCGATGGAAAGGTGGTGCGAGATAAAAACGGCAAAGAGATTCGCTATCCCGTCATTTTATCACCGTCAGAGAAAGAAATCGCGCGACGAGTGGTGTACGCATTTAAGCAGAACATCTGCGGGTTTGACTTGTTGCGCTTCAATGACCAGTCCTACGTGTGCGATGTCAACGGCTTCTCCTTCGTCAAAACGAGTCATCAGTATTACGACGATTGTGTCAATGTACTCGGGACGATGATCCGTCAAAAGCTGGCACCGAGTAGTTTGCCCTTCTTGGCCTGTCGGACACCCGACATTGAGACGGACGCGAACACAGCGAAGGACACGGAGGGCGCAGAAGAGGGCACGATGGAGCTGCGTTGTGTCGTCGCTGTTATTCGCCATGGGGATCGGACGCCAAAGCAAAAACTGAAAATGGAGGTCACTCACTCTTCATTCTTCGCTATTTTCAACAAGTATAATGTGAAAAAGAAAGGCAAGATCAAGTTGAAAACGCCAAAACAATTGTCCCACGTTCGCGATGTCGTCATTGATCTGCTCAATGATAAAAATGTAAGCAAGAACAGAGCAAAGCTCGAGCAGCTGAAAATTGTCCTACAACGTAATTTTGCCGGCATCAATCGCAAAGTTCAAATGAAGCAGACCAAGAAAACTACCTTACTCCTGATTGCCAAGTGGGGTGGCGAGTTGACGCCGACAGGCCGAACAATGGCGGAGCAACTGGGCTATGATTTTCGCTCCCTCTATCCGGGTGGCCATGCCAATGACGGGGTGCAACGACTTCACTCGACGTATCGACATGATTTGAAGATCTATGCCTCTGATGAAGGCCGCGTCCAGATGACGGCTGGCGCATTCGCCAAGGGGCTGCTTGCATTGGAGGGTGAGGTGGCGCCCATTCTCGTCCAAATGGTCAAATCGGCCAACACCACTGGGCTACTCGACAGTGAGAGTGATGAATTGCACGCATTCGCCGAGGGAGTTAAGAAACAATTGCACAAGACTGTGTCAACTGATGAAAAAGTCAACGAGCTATACGAGTACGTCAAATCAATGCGACGCGCCTTGATCAGATTAGATGATGATCTGTTACTATATTTCAACGAGTCCATTCACTCAGCTCGCGATCGTTGGGCCATTCTTGAGCGTGATTTGTATGATGTGAAGAGTTGCTCGTTCAATGTGTCAAAAGTGCCTGACGTTTACGATTCAATCAAGTATGACATTCAGCACAATTCACACATGTTGAATGCTCCAGCTATAATGAACAATTTGTATGTGACTGCCAAATCACTGGCCGATATCGTCATCCCCCAAGAGTATGGCGTGAGTGAGTCAGAAAAGTTGAACATTTCACACGGTTACTGTGTGCCCCTACTCCAGAAGATCCGAGCGGATTTTGATCGAACTGCGTGGAATGATGATTCAATGATAATGTCGCGACGACATAGTACGGGTTATGCCGTTGGCACTCATGAACGAAGTGTTCGCACCCGTTTTTATTTCACCTCGGAATCGCATATTCATTCTCTGTTCAATATATTCCGTCATGGTGGCCTGTGCGATCAAAAAGATCAACAGTGGGAAAATGCGCTCGAGTACCTGTCAAGTGTGAAGGAGCTTAATTACATGGCGCAAATTGTCATCATGTTGTATGAGGATACATCCAAACCAGTCGGTGATCCAACACGGTCACATGTTGAACTTCACTTCTCACCTGGTGCCACACTCCCGTCGACATTGGGAACAACATTGAATGATGGCCCTGAAAAGCTGTATTGTATGTATTTTAGTACTCATAATAAGTAATGACTTGTATTTCAAGGCGATGAGACTGAACCGCTCCAAACATTGCACTCCTCGTTGACATTGATTCAACTTACCAACTTTATCGATAAAATCACTTCGGTCAGTTTCTTTAACTATTAATTATTTTCATTTATCTCTAGATGGATGGACTTGGTCACCACGATGAGACCGCCCCAACAGCAGATGAACTGCGGAAGATGTCAATAATCAATACACAGCACTTCTCCGCTGCTTTCGGTGCCGCGCAAACAATAAATAAATGAACTCTTCAGATTGAAGTTAGACTAACTTTCAGTCTGTTTGAGTCTTATTTTTGACCGCAATTTAATTGTATTATTTTAATATATATTTTGATAAATCTTTTGCCAGAAATAAAAGTAATGATGAACGCTGTAAACATGAAATTAACGAGGTCAACGAAGAAGGCCAACAATTCGTTTTATTTCGGTATAAATTATTTTTGGGGTGTGTTTATGTTAGTACTGAGTCGTCAAACTTCGGGCAGATAAATATTTGGCATTTTTGTCTTCTTTTGATTGAGTTCATTCTTGAAATACTCAATCGTTTTTACAAGCCCATCAATCAGCTGAACGCGCGGTTCCCAATTGAATCCGGCACGTGCCTTTGAAATGTCGGGTTTGCGTCGTTGGGGATCGTCCTGAACAGGTGAGAAAATAAATATGCAACAACTTGAATCAAATAACTTGGGCAGGCGCTTTGTTGACAATGTTTGATCGGGACTTGGTTTGGCCAATAATCAACTGTGCGAACTCGCCAATTGTATGCTCGTCCGGATTACCGATGTTGACCGGGGATGTTATGTCTGAAACAAGCGTTTCCTGTGGTCACTGGTTTACTAGTTTACCTGATTGCATCAACCCCATCAAACCATCCACCAGATCGTCGACATATTGAAATGATCGTGTTTGTGAACCATCCCGATAAACAGTGACGTCCTTGTTTTGGAGTGATTGCAGAATAAAGTTGGATACAACGCGTCCGTCCTCCATGTTCATCCGCGGGCCATACGTATTGAAGATGCGTGCGACACGAACGTCGACGCCCTCTTGCTTTTGATACGCATAACACATTGTCTCGGCAACGCGTTTGCCTTCGTCGTAACAGGCGCGT
>SCLD01038471.1:0-17092 GCA_004367895.1 Oikopleura longicauda
TTTCACATTTTACATTTTAGCCAATCAGTCCAGCCATTGGCATCGATCCAACGAAAAACAAGTGAACGTCTTCACTGTGAATGTGACTCATGCGAAGATATCCGTCACGCAAAATTATATGTCAGCCGAGAAAAATTACCTAAATCAGCTTCTGAAAAGTTTGCAGACCCACTTGAAGATACTACCGAAGCATTCATAAACAGAATAAAAGTTTTAAAACAATATGATTTGGAAACTGCTCGACAGGAACAAACGTAATTTCCATTTTTTCGATAATATAAATAAGTATTTTTAAATAATTTTATTTAGGGAAGTGAAGCGGAAGAAAAAGAAAAAAACGTAATCTGAATGCCGAATTTGCCTAGACAAACCACTGTAATAAACTGTAACAGCTGATTTATCTGACTCTTGTGTTACCATAGGAACAAAGACAGGAACATCGCTATCATTGTGAAGTGGACACTTTTGATTATTTTTACTGCAGCCGAGCTCTAAAATGATATGAGAAAATTTTCAAAATTGTACACAAAACCTTTGGTTTGAAGCATTGTATATCAGCGTTTGTATTCCAGCAACAGTTCAGCACATCGCATTCTCGTTCCGTTGATATGCTCCCTTCGCCACATTCCACAGTTTCATTTGAAGCTAGAATGTATCATTTTAGTTAGTTTCTTATGCAAAATATTCTTAGACCGGCCGGTCGAAGAGTGTCTCTGATAATTATAACCTATGCCGAGACATCCACTATATGCTCTGGGTATCTGACAAAGATATCCATGCTTATCAGTGTCACAATGATCATCATTCCAGTAGCCAGACCCTTTGACAGATAAACAATCTTCTGCGTGTCCATTCCATTCAAATGATGGTTCACCAATATCCCATTTCATATAAGAAAAATCAGATTTATCTGTCCACATCATGCCGTCTATTTGACTATTACCGCCTTGTCTCTGAGCTCCAGCCCAGAATGGCGTCTTTCTACCACCACTTTTGCACTTTCAAAAAAAGAACAAAAATTCATCGAGAATTCGAATTTTTGAGAATTTGAAACTTTTCCTGATTTGTTGAAAATATTGAGTGAGCTGAACATTCTTAGATTCAGAATGAATAGAAACAAGATGACCATCAACACTGTCACCATTTTCGTCCGCAATCGACTGGCATTGGTCTTCAGCATCAAACCAATTTAATGCTTGAATGAAACCCTTCACACATCGATTACCGGATGCAATATAACCTTCGGAACAGTCCATAAGATCTCCGCGAGTGTCAACTTCATCAGCAGGTTCATCGGTGTCTATATTGATTTTACAAACATAAGGTAATGGCGTTGCGCACTTTGTTGACCCAGAGTTGGCCCATGCACCTGTTGGAAGATTCATGAAAAAGCATGTCTTATCCGGTTCTGTCAAAATATTATTTTGGTTTGGTTGATTTGCTGCCCAGAATGTGGAAGTGAAATGGCTTTTATCTGTCCATTCGAAGATAACATCCCCAGTATTTGGATTGCCAGTGTCACTGTGTTGGCGGTAAGCTGTCAATCCAATCCAAGCAGCTGGATATTCATCGCTGCCATCGTTGTTGGCATGAACGTCAAGATCGGGATAAAGCATAGCTCTCAGTAGATTAAATTCATATTCGTCAATAACAGATCCAAGTTCACCTTTGCCTTTGATCCCAGTCTCTATTGGCTGACCCTGACATGCATACTGGGCCTCTGTGAAGCTAAAGTGGTTTCAATCGCAGTTAAGTCACATATCATTCATCATATATGACTAATCGTACTTCTGAAACCGGTCCCTAAGTGGATTAGTAAACATTTTGTAGCAAAAATGTCTCAACTGAATCCATCCAACGGGACATTCATCATAACCAGTGCCAATTTCGTTAGCGACAGCCTGATGTGAACACATGTAAGCACGCTCATATGATTCTGTTTGATCAATCCACTGGCCAGCAATACCTTTCTTGGAATTAAATATCGTGTTCTACAAAAGTTACGACCAGGGTCATTGACGCAAAGTTTGACCTTTTGACCAAATTTTTTATAATACAAAATCCGTATTTTTATGTTCCGTTTACATTTATAATACATTACATTTTTGTAAAAAACAAAATCCGGTCCTGTATCATGTGTATGAGAAAATACTTCAACAACGGTTTGATAAATTGATCCATCTTCACTTTTACCATCTGGTTCATTTTTGGCCCAGTTTGTGAATTCCAACGGAGTATTATCTACCCAATGAAATTGATGATCTCGTCCGTCATTTTGATTTGACAAAATTCCAATATACGGATTGCCACGTGACTTGCCTTCAGCTGATGCCAACATGGATGTCATAAACCATTGATAATGAATATTTGGCATTATGGCTAGGGTAGCTCCTTCCCAAATCGTCGAGCATTGAGCATTTGCAGCTTCCCAGTTAAGCTGAAAAGCATATCAAACTGGGATGAAATACAAGAGCTCTACCTTTATTCTATAATTTGGGTCACTATTTTTATCTCCAAAAAGTGCATAACATCCGCCACCATATTTTTTCCAGCCCTTTTTACAACCAGCTGTTGTCGGTTCTCCTGTCGGTAACCATTTATCGGTTGGTTTATGATAATCACTCAAGTATTGTTGACAAACAAATCGTGAATTGTTTTGGCAATGCTCATCATTCCAAGTGAATTTTCCAAACGATCCAATAGTTGAATCATCTGATAAATCATATGCTCTGACACAGTCCTCGTCATTTTCATACTGAGGCTCGCCTTTTGCCCAGTTTTCATACGAATAGGGTGAAAGATCTTCCCAAGCAAATGAACAGTCTGAAACAAAAATTATCTTATTTTATAATTTATCCGATAATAGTGATCTCAAACCTTTGCAATGTTTTCTCAAACCGATCCAGTAGTCGCTGTTTGTTGAAGAACCACCACCTAATGTTTGTCTTATAAAAGCAGTCATTTGTTCGCTTTGATCAGAAGTGTGAAAAGAAGCAAGACGTCCATTACAATATGATTCATGGGCACATGTTGAACCTTTCTCAGGGCTTCAAAGACAAATCATTGCGCCACAAAACATATTATTTTATTTTTGACATACTACAGACCTTATACTCATATAAGGCCCGTTCTGAGAACGACTATGCCGCCAAAAAGGGGAAATATGACATCATTATGCTCCGGAGTCGGGAAAGTGTTCAACCGTCGCGTGTGTCTGGCCGAATAGCCCTGACCTAATGTCCCTACAGCATCATGACACCAGGTATTAGCATTGACCCAATTCAGATCCCAATCAGCTGGATAAACACATTTCGCATAATCTATTACAACTCCATTAACTTCTTGATTAGGAAAATAAAGCCCTTTAATAGCCTTTCCATCAAAGGTTAGGGTCTTGCAGGTTTGTTGAGCGGCACATAAAGTGCCCAACGATGAAACTAATTTCATTCTGATAAAAAATATATTTTCTGATGAAAGTCGTCTTATTTGATCGTCTCAACTTTTTGAGAATCGGAAATGAATTCTAATAACATTGAAAATTCACACCAAACAGTTAACACGAGGTATTATTAAGGTCATGGTCATATTTCGAAAAAAACGATGAACTTTTTAAAATAGAAATGGTTAATGATGCGTTTAAGTAAATAATAACAGTCACAAATAAATACAAATTCCAAAAAAACTTTGTACCCTGGCTTACGAGTACTTTTTTCTTTCGTGACGTTTGTTCAGAAAATGAGAGCCTTACTCCATGTCGGATTGATATCGAGCGTTTTCGGAAGAACTTCATTGGTAAAGTCAGAGAATCATTTATTGCATATCGAGAATAGGATAAGGGCTCATCCAAACATTTCAAAGCTTTAGTAAGATATGATTCCAATGTTAAGTGAGGTGTGTCTGACCGATGGTCATTCGGCCCGAATTCCGCATGAGGCACTACAATCTATAGAGACCACGACGATAGGAAGGTGCACCCCACTTTGACCGAAAGAATTCGTGAGGCCGAAAATCTTGTCTGAGAATCCCTTTGAAATTGTTGAATCTGACTAAAGGACCACAGAAAATCACATTAGGTATTCGAATGATGATTTCAGCTTCATAATTATGGCGGACCCTCAATTTGGTAAAGAAGATTTGAAAAATGGCGGTGGTGCTGCTACTGATTGGTCAACTGATATTTCAAACGTTGAGAAAATGTGCGAGGATTTGAAACATGAAGACAACATTGCTTTCATTTTAATAGCAGGGGATTTAGCGGAAGCATACCCAATTGTTGAAATTGATGAATCTAGTGACCAAGTTGGTAGGCTACCCGGTTTTCGACCTGCTCAAGGTAAGGACTTTGCAGATTTTAGCCTATGCCCCGAATGATTTAAGGATGTCAGCAGCTGACAGTCAGCTTCCCGAATGACCTAAAGATTCCCCGATACGTCAGCATGAGTCCGAATAAAGTTCACGATCTCATTGAGTCATTGAAGGACTGTCCATCAGATATTCCTCTTATTGTTACTGATGGAAACCATGATATTGGTAATACTGCATTTCAAAAACATGCCTGGAAGGGATATGAAAAACAATTTGGTGAATTATGGTTTTTTTTTCATTATAATGTGCTTTTATTTTACAGGAAAATAGAAAAAGACTGTGTAACAGTGATCGACAGGTAGGTTTTTATCTGCAAATCGCCATTTGGTGCCACCATTGACAAGATCTACGCAATCCGAGGATTCGATAAGATCTTTTCGACACCTGTGTGGATGGGTACAATTCGACCGCTTACCACGGAATATCATAATGAAGCAACACTAGGTGTTACGAGACCAATATATATAAATATTATATTATATAATAAATTTTAATTCAAAAATCACGTGACTCATTTCTATGCATATGACATTCAACCTGATGGCAGATAGTAAAGTTTGGTCATTATCTCGGTTTAGCGTAAGCAAGAAAACTTGATATAAGGGATCACACATTAGAGTGGAAGAAATTCAATGTCACATTGCCTTAAACTTGCACACATTAGAGTTAAACACTTTATTTGCAAAATCATACGAAACTCTAATGTGTGGCCCTCTATATTTGTTGACTTAAAATTATTTTTTAGATTGGAAATCGATGTTTTATTGTGATGGATACCCAAGTTTATGTTTTGTCTGACGAAGAAGCTTTGAGAATGAGGGGAAAACAGAACGAATGGCTTATAAAAACATTTCGTTCTTTACCAGAGGGTATGAAAGTAACTGTTTTCACTCACACGCCCCTTTATGTAGAATCTGTTGACGAAATCAAAGCTGTTGAAGGAATGGTGTCAAAATTTAAATAAAAACTGCAATGTACAGGTCAATCTCTATCTACAAACGTCACCCCCTCCTTGGTCAAAGCCAATTTTCACTCTCCTCGAATTCTTTTTTCGTAAGCCCATCTTTTAGAACAGAATCGGTTCCATCTTTCTGTCTTTGGTAAGATCTCGATTCACCATCTAAAATACGGGAAAATTCAGTTTAAACAGAGAGGGGGTTACGCTTGAAGATAGAGATTGACCTGAAGCTATTGCTGACACCGTCACAAAGGTCATCTCTCTGTACCAATTGATCAACGAATGTATTTGTTGGATTTATTTTCTGAAAATGGTGTCGATTCTATATTCTCAGGGCATGTTCACTTTGAAAATTTGTTAGCGACTGAGTACAAGGGCAGGCTCCACCGAACAGCTGTTCGCACCTGTTCGCACTTTGTTCGCACTGTTCGTTTTTTAACAGAAAAAGACGTGTTCGCTGTTCGGTGGACCCTGTACAAGGGAATTCATCAGTATATGATGACAAGCATAAATTGGCAAATGACTTGGTTCTCAATTGAAAGCGGTCAATTTTGGGGTCCATCAGAACAGAGTTATTATAAGATCAGTGTTCGAGATGGGGACATCCATGAAGTTCAACCTGTGTATCTAAACGAAAAAAGGACTTCGACGACTAAATGAAATAGAAAAACATATTTTTTTCTGAAATACCGATCAAGATAATACGTTAAATGTTTAGCCATGAATAAGTAAAATCGAAGACAACTCAAGTGTTAAAGACATAATGGTCAATTTATATATGTTGCTATACTTGCTGTTTTAATAAAAAAATATTATACAAATATCTTTTAGTGTTAACACAAATAAAAATCCTTTATATGAAACATATGATGTATTTTCCCTAAACAGAGAATTATTATTTCCGAAATAACTTCTGCAATATGACTGAGGCTCCAACAATTAGTAATCGAAATTATGAATTCGAATAAGTAAATGTTAACCAGCCATAATTTTTTTTTTGTTTAATTCCAATTTTATCTTTCGTTTGATAAATATGAGAACTCTAATTTTTTTGTTCGGAGTTTCATTATTCTGTGAAGCAAAGAATAAAACCGAAGAAAGACCTCACAGAAGACGTCACCGAAAAAAGAAAAATGGCGAAGATATCTTCATGGTCAATGGAAGCCACGAAATTCCTGAGGACCATAAAGACTTTGGCGCAGAGTTAGATGATGAAGTTTTCGTTGGGAATGTGTTTCATCCAAAACATGCTGCACATGGAGTTGATCATCATTTGAATTATGAAGGCCTAGATGAGTGTGACACGCCACAGCACGATGAAGGACATGGTGAGTGTATAAGATATTGGCGACAAAAAAAGATAGATCCGCAGTTGTACAATCACACAACCTCACAAATCTGACTTTACCATTGGATTCTTCGTAGTCTACTTAGTGTTCACAAACAAAAAATTCGTGGATTTAATCACGTGATGTGGAATTTTCGACTTTGAAGTTTGAAAAGTAGGGTGTCTATTAATAAAATCAGCAAGCAGCTGGTTGGTCCAATCAAAAAATAATTGCCCTACGCCATTGCCCTACGTATTTAAATTTTGTTCCCTAGAGGGCCACGGAGCCTGTGATGATACTCCAATCAAACTGAATCAGAAAAAAGATTGTCAAGGAAAGCTTTGAATTATCATAAAAAATCAAATTTAGTTAAACGAGTCCATGTTCTCATAAAATAATGATTTCGAGTTATTTCAAATGTTTCTAAGATCCTGTGTATTGGTACTTTTGTGATCATATGTGTCATTCAATTTATCAGAATCCTGAGCGAATGCCGAAAGCTTATGTTGCACGATTCGATTGCAAGGTTCAAAATTATGATAAAGAAGGGCCTCCTCCCGGTGGTCATTTGATCCGAATTTCGCTTGGGGCAGTTTTGTAAAAATTCTGCACCACCCACGCCCTTTTTACAAAACATTTTTGTCCAAGAGGGTATAGATAGATCGGAAAGATGCCCCTACTTCATAACATTTTATAATTTTTGTCCTAGGAAGTTGTCGAAGAAGGGTATATTGAAACCGATTTGTTGAATGAAGAAATGTGTGAGGACAAACATGGTCATTATCATCATGCAAAATGGGTTGACTGTTATTGCAAACCTGAGGACCATATCGGTAACAAAAATCATAATGAGTTATAAATTCTGATTTATAAATTGTGACCCTAAAAATTAGGCTAAAATGACCGCAATAATTATAGGTTGGGTCGCCTCAATGAGTATTATTGGAACTCTATTTGTGGCTATCAAATTCATTCTTTATTACGCCAAAAAGTATAAGGCTCACAAATCTGCCGAGAAAGAATTCGAAAAGGTAAATTTGTAACTTAACCAACTTTATCTTACTTTCATGGTATTAGGAACGTCGGAAATCAGTTTTCCTCGAACGGCGACGTTCGGAAGCTGGACTCCAAACTAACGGTGAATCAGGTAACCATTTTTTGACCGTAAAACATCAAGTTTCGGTCTCGGGATTTGATCTCAACCTTCAGATAAATCCAAAGAATTAGCTGAACGAGAAACTTATGATAATCTAGTTGAGCCCATAGGTTAAAAGCTATTGAAACGCTAATGACTGATTTTGAGAATCATCATTTCTCCTCCTTGAGCCACAGAAATAACCTCACATACTTTTATGTAAAAATTTACATCCCGTATCATTCTTGTGGCGAACAATTTTGAGCCGTCAATCCATTTTATCTTACAGTATATTCTCAGTCTCATGTGGAGGCGACGGAAAATATATTTCAAGTGAAAATGTAGAACGAAATTGTAGAACGAGGATTATCCAAATTAAACTGTTTGTGGAAAGAATCGGGCTGTGAAAAATGGACTTTTTTGAAATGATATTTTCAAGAAGGGTGACTCAATTCAAATAATGCCAAAATCTTATATAATTTTTCAGCAAAAACTGAGGGAGAAAATTGAATCAACATTCAGTCAACTTGATGATGTCGGTGATGACACTGTCTTTGTCGATCCTACTAAACAAAAATAATGTTGACAAAAATTTTACAGCGTAATCACTGAGACATTCCTAGAATAAACACAAATCATTTCCAAAATTCTGCACATAACGATGTTCATAATATTATAATATTGATTTATTTATCATTTTGACTGTGCAGTAAACTGTGTATCGTTGAAAGAATGTGGCACGAGCGAGAAATAAATATCAAAGTTATTTATATATAGTATGACATAAATACTAATTGACATAGTTTACATATACAGTTAGATCAACTGTATAACTTCTGAAGCAGGCCGGTTAAGTTGGAAGCAGCCACAGACGAGTGAAGGAGGGAATAATGAAGAGAAGTATCTGAAGGATTACTCGCACCAAAGTATAGGGGATCACAGATCAGAGTACCACTTTCAGTCCGGGTTCGCATACATTAGAGTCTAACATGTTAAATCATATGAAAGTGACCAGCTCGTATATGAACGAACCGGGACTCAAAGTCACAGTTTTATACGTGACCCCGTTTAAGGTTAGAGGAGAAAGAACAAATATTTTTGAAGAAAGTGCAAATATAGTTATGAATGCTACATGGCAAGCTCTCGGTAAATGCTATGAATCATAATAATGACGTAATTCTTCATGCTATTTTGGCCAAACAGGCAACATTACGAGTATGACAAGGTTGTTCACCGGGAGCATTATCAAGAAAAAGCTATTTTATAGCTATTAAAGTGAAACTTTGCTAATATATACAGAATTACTGCGTAAGAAACAGTAAAATAAATGAGGGACTATGGCCATTATCGGTTTTCAATTTTTTAGGTTAACTTTCGAAATTGATAGGATTATCAAACTCGTGTACTGGTGCTGGTGCTGGAGGTTTTCTTTTCTTTTTCTTCTTTGGACCAGATGTTTCTGCCATATCACGACCTTTCGTTTCAATGGGTAAGAGGCAGCATGCGATAGCCGCTACCAATGTAACGACACCATAAACTGATGCAGCCAGTTGCTGTGATTGGTTACTTATCACTTGAGCGATGAACGGGGTTATCAATGCACCGATTCGAGCAAATCCACTTTGAAAAAGGTTTTAAGCATCACAGATTTGTGTAAGATCGCTTACCTGCATGCGCCGAGACCAGTAGCACGCATGGAAGTGGGATAAACTTCCGGTGTATACACATATGCTGCTTGAAACGAACCGGAAATAAAAGCTCTAGCAGCAAAAAGACAAAATATTTTCGCTTTGCCCTCTGCATAAGGCATAACAAATGCAAAGAGTGAAAATAAGGCTGTTGTTGATGCTTGATATGGTTGAATTCAGTTTTAGAAAAACACATTTGGTTTGAAATAGAAAAAATAACTGAATTTCGACCGTATCCTAAAGTGATTCTTCGTCCAAAATATTCTAGGATAAATAAAGTTACAATAAGACCAGGAAATTCTGCTAATGTTGTCCATAAAAGCTCCAAATATCCATCCTTAAATGATTTTTAATTTTGTTCAGCCAACTTTAAAGAGCTATTAAACAAAGTGAAGGTGCTCATGAAATTACATGATAAAAGTATAACGGAATGAAATATCATTATTCTCCAAAATTGAGCCCTCTATATTGCTTATTCGGAGAGTCGTTCTCCTCTTTGTAAGCATAATAAAATATTTTATTCCGTTAGATATTTCACGTGAGAAAGTATATTTCACACGCTTTTTGGGCATTTCATGATACCTTATCCAAGTCTGCACAGTTGAATGAGCATTTATCATTGGCATTACATGTTCCTTCTTTAGAACTAGTCAATATTTCGGTTGTCAATAAAACAATTCCATAATATGAAAATGCACATGAAAACCAAATAATCCAAAGTAAAGCTGTTGTGATTCTCATCGGATTTTTCAACAAGTCTTTTATCGAACCTCGACTTCCAACAGCCCCCGATGCTAAAAAAGAAAGTCAAACATGATTTAATTGGTCAGCAATTACCTGTAAGGGTGCCACGTGGCAAGGGTTTCTTGTTGACTTTTGCAATCCATTCCAGTGTCTTCATCGCCTTTTCTGGTTGACCAGAGAGTACATGATATCGTGGTGATTCGGGAAGCCATTTACATGCAATGGTAAATAAAACTAATGGAATTGCTGATACACCTAGTAAGACTCTCCATCCATATCGAGGCATTATGAAAATTGCTTAATAATTTAATAAAACATCTTAATGTAATATCTTAATTATAAAGGGGGTTCCTGGTAACAATGTTACCCGGCGAACCGTTCACAACCGGTTGCATTGCATCGCGAGGTCTCTCAATGACTGGTAACACTGAGACACTTGAACTAAATCTGACGCAGCTAACACTCCAAATCTAAAGATGCCACTAAATTTTTGTTTGCGTTTTAGTCTAAAACTTTTAGAACACATTTTGGATCAAAGTGTCTTGAGACATTGTCACATTGAAGCGTAACCTGTATGAATGTTCTACCTCGCGTCTAAGTGTCACCAAAGTTGCTGAAAACGTCTCGGGGCTGTGTTACCAGACTACCGTAAATAAGTTTTATAATTAGTCATTTTATAAATAAACGTACCAAGAACAACTTCTGCGCATGTTCCAATAGCCCAAAATACTTCAATCATCATAATACACCTTCCTCTGGCCTGCTTCGGTAAAAATTCAGAATAAAGAGTAACAGATTGAGGAACGCCGCCAACACCCATTCCAACGCACATTCGTAAAACAAGAATCCAGGGATAAGATGGGGCAAAAGCAGATAGTAAACCCATGTAAGAAACCCAAGCGACCGTCAAAATCAATCCATTTCTTCGTCTTAGACCGTTCAGAAATTAATGCTGGTTTGATTTTTATGAATTTTATGAATTATTTTTTTGAACTTTGCCCAAATTTATCGCAGATTAAACCCCAAGGTGAAGAGGAGCACATCATTCCAATAAAAACTACAGTTGAAATAAAGGCTTCTTTAATTGTCGATAATTTCCATTCGCATCTGAATCAGAATTTTGAGTTTTGAAGACTTTCAATTCTTTGAAATTCTCTGCTGATTTAAGGTTAAAACTCACCTCAAAGCGGGGGCAATGATAGATAAGATCATAAGTTCCATCGCATCTGCCATCCAAGCCATTCCCGTTAAAATTGATAAATTAAATTGGAATTTTCCAAATCCGAGTTGTTCTACGGCATCTTCAACAGTAAAAGTATGTCCCTGTTCGTCCGGGCCGGCCTGAAATTATTTTACATCGCTGATAAATCACTTGCCCATCCCTACCAGGCACTCTTTATAAGCACTATTTATCTTACCTTGATAGCATATTTAGCCTTTTGTGGTTGGTCATTTTCTGGGTTTTCGGGGTTCCTTGAATTTTCTATCTCGACTTCATCCATTATTACCGAAATCTTGGGTCTTTAAACTAAAAAAACTCAATGATACTTTGATTTTATAATATCATGATTCATAAATGATGATTCACACCGCAGGAAGGAACGGGAGTTATGAACTTAACAAGGGTAGAGATAAGAAACTGAGAAAACTGAATTGACGATTGCATTTGGTCCCATTTAAAACATTCAAATACATTAAAACGTAATTGTTATTACGTAACACTGTAAATGTATAATGGGGATGTTGAGATTTAAGCAAAAAATACAACGAAAATGATGAAAAAGACAATGACTGTAGCAAAGATCTTGACCATAAGCCACCTGTTTGAAGTGACCGAACGGAAATATTTTAAAAGTTCGCCATGAGCTGCTTCAATATTCATTTCAGACTCTTCAACATTCGCATCTATACGCATTATCGATTCTTCTTGCTCTAAAAACGAGGTTTTAAAATGTGTTTCTGACAGATTTGAACGGTCATCGCAATAATTTAATGCCTCTTGTATGTGTAGCGACTTATAGGTTAGTTTTCTGCGGTTATAAGTGGATGGTCCAACAAAAGGTTGTCCAAGCTGTAACCTTGACTTAAGTCAGCGCTCTAAGCCAGCTATCCTTAATCCCCCTAGCCAAACACAAACCTTGAACCATGGTAGCCAGTTGGGTAAACATATCTCCAAGTTCAACAATTGTCGATTCAACTTGAGCCATTGCATTTGACCTTTCTTGAATGTATTGATCTTGCTCTTCAAACATTTGACCTTGAAATCCACCAGCTGGCACCAATGGGCTTATCAAATTATAAGAAAATGAAACGCAAAAAATCGGACAAAACTTCAGTTTCAAATTTCGTAAATTTTCCTAGATTCTTGAGCTCGTTTATCGTCATTATAAAGTACAGAAGATCTCAAATTGATTTCTTGATTCTGATTTTGAACCGCTGATTGACCATTAAACTGATTTCTACGGTCACGCTGCTGGTTCATGCTTTCACGACGTGTCTCCAAAGTTGTTTTAAAATTTGCAGACATTGTGCCCAGTTTGAGTTGCAAACTTTTAATCTAAAATACCAAAATTTAGAATCAAATTAGATAAGAAAAAATATCTCACCATAGATTTATCATGTTTTTCGCGGTCCTTTTGGTGCCCAGTATTTGCTCGTAGATTTTCCAATTCATGAAGATGTTTTCTAATTAAAAAACCATAAAACTTCGGAACAATTATTTTCAATTTACCTCATTTCATCCATTTCTTGTTTGATAATATAAGTCAATTCTTGTATTTCGACTGGTTTATCATTGAACAGCGTTGTAGATTTGCACAGTTGGGTAAGGCGCTCCAATTTGCCCCAGGTTTTGGTTATATCGGCGCCAACGAGCTTGCATTTTTTGGTAAACGCCGACTTTTGTCGCAATCGGGAATTACCTTGAATCTAGATAAAATAAAAATTATATCGAGTTCTATTTACTATTTTTTACCTGGGGCGATGTACCAATTGAGCGACAGATCGTAAGAAATTCATTCGTTCTATCCTTATATGGGGTTCTACGGACTGGTCAGACTTTTAGTCTTTTGGCTCAGTATATTGGCTGAGTAGCTATGGACAGTAGCGTGGTGGGTAGATTCCTGTCCTTGCTCATATCTTCTGGTTCGACTGTTCGATTCTCAAAAACTTCAGTTCTTTCCGGTCGGGGACTGTTATCTGATGAAACAGGTGGCGATGAATTCTCTGATGACGGTGCCTTTGCCCACGATGGAACTACAAATAAAAAACTAGAATTGCAGACGAAAGAAACATTGCGGGCAGAATATAAAGTATTAACCTTCAGTATTATTGATAACGTAAGTCTTGCCGGTTCGATTTCGATTTTCGTGTCGACGACTCCGGGCGTGCATCAATCTAGGATGTGTATTTATTGTAAACTGGTATTCAGACAGATCTTAGGCCACGTAGCCTCATTGAATATGACAGCCAAATTTATAAAGGATTGTTTTCAAAACAATTTTCATCGACTTCATTTGATAACCTCACATAAAATCTGATATTTTGGTGACATTCTTTTATTGGATAAAACATGCTGCGTTTGACACAATGTCTCTCAGTGGAAATAAAAAATTTATTTTGTTCGATTTAGGTTTGGCGAAATAGTTGAGCGAGCAGAATAATGATGATGAGTGAATTTTTGGTTACAAGATTAATAAAATCTCAAATACCAAAGGTTCCAAATATCCATTTTTTGGAATATTTAGTCCCATCGAATGTGTTAGAACGGTGCAATTAAAGTTGACAGAAGTCGATCTAAAGCTACACAAGGATCAAGGTCTCATTAGGGGGTTTAAAACTGCCGAGATCTTGAATGAAAGAAATCTATTCCAGCTTGACCATTTGAGGATTATTCGCATCTGGATCGGTCTTTCCATGTTTTAAGATTTTAACAAACTGAATTAAAATTATAACTCTTTTGTACGACAAAAAAGAACGTCGAAGGTGTTCTTCCTCCTTAAATTTTAAAATTTTTATAAACCTCAATGTAATTGAAGTCACAAGTCTTTTGGTCGATAGGTGCTTCACGAAACATGTCATCAACTTGATCATCAGTGAATCGATCACCCATTGTCGTCAGTAATTCTCGAAGATAATCCTCGTTCATTTTCCCTAAACATAAATGAGTTCTTTGGTCGAGAACGGTGATTATTGCACTTGTTATTTCACTCACCAGAATTATCCTCGTCAAAACACGCGAATGCATTCCGTATCACCTCTTCTGGATCTGTCCCATTCAGTTTTTCACCAAACATTGTAAGAAACATTGTAAAGTTAATTGGACCTGGTGCTTCAGCCATCATATCTTCGAGATATTTATCACTTGGATCTAAAATACATTTTAAATTGAAATTTATGATTTATATTATAACAAACCTTTTCCAAGTGAGGCAAGCATATCGTGGAGATCATCCCTATCAATGAATCCGTCTCGATTTTGATCAATCATATTGAAGGCTTCTTTGAATTCCTAAAAAACAATTTAGACCGGGTTCAAATACCGTCGGAATCCCTTGACTTGAAGCATTTTCGGCGGGGAGACGATTTTATGGGTGAGTCACAGATTAGGGTTTCACATTTGATCTAGAGCTCGCACACATAAAATTTTTATGTGATTAAAATTGCAAACCCATAATTATGTGTTCGAAACCAAGGCTGTGAGTAACTAGTCTATGAACGCATATGAAAGATAATTAAAACAAAATTACCTGGATTTGATCCTGAGCAAACATGGCAAAGACATTTGAAGTTGCTCGTTGTGCTCTCTTTTTTGGCTTTTTAACTTTTCGTGATGCCATTTTTTACTTTCTGAAAAATATTTTTTTTAATTCCCCGTTCTCGTTATGGGAGATGAATCAGAAAAGATATATTTTGAAATATAAAATTTCTCTGATGGTGAACAATTCAACAGTCCCTATTATATTCAAATATTTAATCTCGCACGTATTCTCCAATCGTGTCAAAGGGTGACCTGCGGAGGCCCTTAGCGGGAAACTGTACTTTTTAACTCAAGTGCTAAAACAGACTCACAAAGCGATATACTGTATTATGAAACCTCGAAATTGGTCATTTTCTCAAAAAAATCCATAACCGGTGCGTCAACAATCATAAATCAAATAATCGTGACCTTATCGCCTAACACAGATACAATTTATGGTCTCTAAATGGAAGGAAATCCTTTCATCTGGCATTTAGTTTATAGTCACAATTAAATCTCAATAAAAAGTGTCAAAATAACCGACTTATTCGAATGGCAAGCCGTCAAATGTCAGATTTCTCGGACTTTATTTGGATTCGTTCTTCGTTTTTTGCCATTTGAGCCGGACTACAAAAATGATAAATGTCTGGGGTAAAAGACGCACTATCTTTATGATTATACCCTTATTTGCGTTATTCATCGCAGCGGTTAAGGTCTCGTAAAGCCTATTCAATCATACGGTATAAACCATATCATATCTATCATATCATATGATTCATATGATAAGGTCTAATTTACAGCCTAGAAATAATATGATACAAACTACCTCTATCAATGGACATGTACAGACCTATACATATGACAATGAATCATTTTGGAGGAAGTTAATATTTACGAAAAAGCTCAGACTATTTGTCCAACACTCGAGAAAGTAAATAATGATTTTAAGAAAAAAATTGCAGGAATTTTGCATTCAAAGTTATTTACTAGCATCAAAGTTGTCCTAATACTACTTCCCACAATGTATATGAAATACTAAGAACCAGTAATACGAGAATAAAAGTATCTGCAGAGGATCCTACCCTTGGTATCAAAATTTATTTAATTCGGTCACTAGTCTCTGAAACATTTCAATTAAAATCTCTCTATTTGATAAGATCGAAATGTATACTTTGGATCTCTCTCATTTTTGACATTCATCTTTTTTCATTTTTACGATCTCTCCTCTCCCGATTCAGCATCTCTTTCTTTATAATCTTTTTAGTCTGTTTTAATTTGAAAGAAGCCGATTGGCTGACAATGATTCTAGCGTAGGTTTACAAAGACTCTCCTCCGACAATACGCCACACCGTGAATCACCGGATAACCATGATTCATTGACCATTTGGTTATTGTTAGGCTTCAATAATAAAAACAGTCAACTTTAAATTCATGTCGAGTATTGTATTAGGTTTCGCACTACAGGGTGAATTTTGAAGTACAAATAACAAAGGTAATGGGCATAATTCGTGAGACAGTAAAGTGGGGTGCGCCTTCCCGATGTGAACAACGAACGTGTTAACTGGAGGTTATTTTTGTGTATTTTTAATGGCAAATATGATGAGGATTTAAAATGATGCATTTCAGAGCCGAACGTTTTTACTCTAAATTCAAAATAAACCTCAAAAATGGGCTAACCACAATCTCTCCGTCCCAGTTTTTTTTTTATCCCTGAGAGTTTTGGGTACTACTAAAGTTATTAACTTAAGTTATGTTTCATTTTGGTGAGTTGAATTGAATCATAATTTATGGTCTATAAACATGAAATAAGGGAATTTAAAATAAAGTAAAATGGGAGTATGTAATATATCGTATCTTATATCAAGAATTAACTATCAATACTTGATAAACAAGTGAATTATTTTGATTGCTAAAACGATGGTATGTGACTTAAGGTAATTTAAGTTTCATTTTCGACGATAAATGCGGTTCACTATGAAGTTATACATTTTTAAGTTTACAGTGAACTGGCCAAAAAGTAAATTGGTACAACTTGACGAATCATTCATGATTCTTTCATAATATTAATTTCAGTCTCAAGAGCAGAATTTTTCTTAAGCAATTTCTCTAATTTAATTGTCGTCTCCATTAATTCAT
>SCLD01038582.1:0-17084 GCA_004367895.1 Oikopleura longicauda
TTCGAAAATCACAAAAAAAAGTTTACCACGTGATTCTCCATGAAAAATACTTTATTTTGCCACATTCTATGCCACGAAATTCGAATTTTTGAAAAATTGCTAAGGTACCCCTTTAGGTGGAAGCCCTGGGCTGGGGCTGATTTTGAGACCCAAGAATGATTTTTGCCTTGAAACTCAATTTTGAAGCTTTTAAAAAGCTGGTTAGTGCCAAATGAGCTGTTCAACAAATCAAAATAAATAATAAGATTAATTTTGAATGAAAATTAATTGCAATAATTCAATGAGATACTCTAGATTATCATTGAATTTGTCATTGAATATTTCAAGTCACTTTAGAGTACTTTTTCGATGGTACAGTTCTTATTCATGAAAACTGTGCAAGATTTCAAAATTGAGGCAGTAAATTAAGAGTGTTCCCGGGGAACTTCCCCCAGATATTTTTGATTTACTCTGATTTGGACCAAAATCGGGTTCCAAACTATCGACTATATAATATAGTCTATATTGATTTTTAGAAATTTGATCGGCTTGGTTTTAGGGCACGGCATACTAGAGCTTACCGGTTGGGCTGAAAATTTTCCACGATCACAATATTTGTCAAAGATTATACTTTGTCGAGATAATCGTTCATTATTATAATACATTGTGATTTTATTGACATTCTGATTTTGGTGACTATGAACTTGAATGCACCACTGAATGCACCACAGATCAGTGCTAAATCCAGGATTTAAGGGTGTTAGAGTAACACTGTTACCTCCAATATTGACCTGTCTTTTGGCTACCAATTTCAACAGAATAGAACGCGGTCTAGAAAATTGGGGGTAACAGTGTTGCCGTTACACCCTTAGATTTTTTTCCAAATGAGTGCCTGAGTCCAACGTGAAACTTTACGTAAAATTGATGGTTAAATTGTCTCTTAACTGATAGGGAGCATAACGTTTGACAATTATGACACGATGACATTTTCGTGGCTATTTCGATATGAATAGACGACCCAAACAAATAATATTTGTAACTAACAATTAAATAGATGAAATTTTATTATTAATAATCTATTACAGAATACCCTTGGCCTTGACCATGTCGTCTGATAACTTTTTGGAAACGTAGGATGACATTTTTGGACACGGTGGGTTTTTGAGAAAATTTCTAAAACGACTACCAGTAGTCATAAATCGGTAATGAAAACAGCAATTTATCGGATAAATATGCAATTTACAGGTATTTATCGGCTTATTACGTTATGTTTGTATAGAAGAAGTGATTCCATTTTGACGAAATGACGGCGTTTTAGCCCAAAAATGGCCTCAAGTGGCTTAGACCTCAATTTTGGACCCTCGGTTTTCGAGGCAAGCCAGTTCTTGAGTGACTTTGAAGGGTTTCATAATCTATGAATCTTGGGTAAAATAAGTGCGAATTCAAATCTGTCTATTTTACATTTTTGTGTGTCTGTTGACCCATGTATTACTTGTTATGTTTCTGCAACGAGTATTTCTTCAAACTTAAGTGGTTTTTTGTTCAAAAGTGAAATGAAAGGATCGACTGTAAGTCACCTATTTGTAAGAATATGTTGATTTGAATGGTAAAAAGGTATTTTAAAGCGATAAAAAATTGATGAGAAATTAATATTTCAACTTATAAAATGTTGAGTTACAAAGCTGAACGACACTTAAAACATAAAATTAAACTTTCCCCTTCAAAGATCGCGAAATATAAATTTTGCATTTTTCAAAATGAATAATAATTTTTTTTCATTCGGTATATTTTGTTTGACAATTGGATGTATTTTTGCTGATCCCCTACCAAGGTAAAGTGGGATGCCTCTTCCCGATGGTCATATGGCCTGAATTCCGCATGGTGCGGTATATCGGGCGTAGTGCGACCATCGGGAAAGCGCGACTCACTTTAAGAGACTTACCATGAGCCGGTGTACTTGATAATCAATTTTAAAAATAACCGTTTTTAGTGATGAGTTTATGCGAATGTATATGTTCAAAAAGCGTGGCGGAATCAATGACGGATCCATGTTTGGTCAAGCTATATCCGACTGGAAAAATCAAATTGGTGACACTTTAGATGATCATACAGCTGAACAAATCTTCAAAATTCCAATGTTTTCATTTTAATAAAGAAATTATTAAGCCTCGCTGTGGACGTTAACCAGACATGAAATTCATCATATTTTTAGATTATCATGATTTGAACCATTTTTGATCAAAATCTGTCAAATAATGGTGAATAGAGGTCAATTAATAGCTATTTATGTGTTAACTTTGCATTTGAGCCGCGAAAAAATGTCATTTCAATGTTGAAACTGAATATTTTTTCTCCGAATTAACTATCATGTAGGCTTCAACCGTAATTTCATCAGTTTTGAACATTTTAACTTAACGGTATGGTTCCTAAGCAGAATATGACGAATCCTCGTCGTCAATAAAGTGGTTCGAAAGAAGTGTTTCGAAAAAAAAATACTGTATTTATTTATAATTTCTTTTGCCAAAGCCAAACAAGTTTTTTCATTAAGACACTTAACTTGTCAGCTTTTCGTTGATTCAGAATTCTTTGTTGTAAAGCATTTGAAAAGTCGAGAATGTCTCCACCAAAAACTAAATGAATTATCTTAGCTGTTCGTAGAAATTGGTTCACCTCACTTGAAAGCATTCAGTAGACAATGAGGACACTACTGAGTCAGTTATACTGACTGAAAATAAGCCATATGTGGGAATCAAATAGATCATGTGATATGCGGTAACTTAATTGAAATATCCATTATCAAATCAGCTTCAGAGATGTGGCAATTTTCGAGGGACTAATCTGTTCAAAAATCACTTTGAATTTAATTCATTTGTATAAAAAACTGATTGTTACCTCTTCCATGCTCTCAAAGTGACACCATCAGAGTATTTCTAATGGCACGCAGAACTTACCAGATTCGTTGGGCTTATCTTGAGCAAGGACAGTAACGATAAAATATAAAATCAAAGTGAGTCTCATCGTTGATCTGTGTTTTATAATTCTTAAAAATTTAAGTTTTTTCGTGATAAGTAGAATGAGTTTTCACTGCCTTAAATACGAGATTTCCACAAGACCTCTACTCAGAAGGAATTGGCTCGTCGAGGACATGTTGAGTGTATCTCTCGAAGGTTGGCCCAAACTGTATTACCGTAAGAAAACTGAGCTTATTTATTTGACATCGCAGAATCAGATTGAATAGCTTTTTGAAGGTATTAAGGCTTTTACAAAGTGGGCCGGAATAAGAAACAAAATCATGCCGTGGACGCAGTTTTATTTACCAGTTATAATTGTGACGAAATCGGCAACGCCCGCGGTTTCAGTGGCTCAATTCGAACACAGTCAATACATTTGATCAGCAGAGAAACTTTGAAATTTTCAAAATTTTCGTTTGGTTTCAACTTAACGGTTTTACCTAGTCTTTCTCAACAAATTGCTGACCTAAAGCGAACTGCTGACCCTTATTTCATCTGATTACAATTCAATGAATTGAACACGTTAGCTGGGGAAATTCGAATTAAAAGTGATGATCTAGAATCCAAAAGATATTATCGCTTTCACCTGGCTATCATATCCTTAAGGCTATCCTTAAGTTCATCTAAATAAGATGCACATCTTTATACTTAATTGCACTTTAGGATTCAAAATAGGATTTAAGGGCAAGAGCCTCTGAGTCTCTTCAAAACGCGTGTCGCCCTTATTTTAAGGGGTTTTTGCCGTTCAAGACCAACTGTTTCACTCTCATATGTGCAAGTTTAAGACCGGGAATATTGTAATCGGTGAAACGAATTCGTGAAGGATCTTACCGGCTCATAAGTTTTAATAGTAAAACACCAGCGCTGTTACCGTTTTTCAATTATTAAACAATTCAAATTATTTGCTGATCAAAATTATTTACCTAATGACTTCTCAAACAACGGCAAGCTTAATTAACCGGATGATCCGGTCCGGATCCATCTGAATTAGGCTTACAAAACGTTTAGGAGCTGGACAATAATTTTCAAGTCAAATTGACGCAGTGATTCAAATATGAAAGAAAAATTCATTCTTACCATTGTGAATTACAGTCGAACAAGGGTTGAATGATAACTTCTCCTGGCGTAACAATTTTAGTTACGCTAAAGTCTATCTAAGCGTTGAGACTTAATGGATTTGGTTTATTCATATAGTGAAATTAACTAGACCGGATTCTGAATTTCTTTTTGAGATTTCAGAAACCGACTTTGAGTCTCAAAGTATAAGGAGGAAATTCATATAAAGAATCTCGTTAAGATTTGGTCTCAACACCTGGTAAACTCGCTTGGCCTCAATACTAAAACCTCTCCTCTCAGTTCAACTCTCGAACGAGTCAGGCATCTCCCCCCTTCAGAAATCTCGTGAATTTTAATATTTTTTAAGCCTGTGGGACTCGTAAATATCAGTGTGAGATTCCGGAAATTTAACCAAACCGAGAAATCGGTATATAGATTATCTGAATAATTTGGAATAATTGGCAATGATCAGTTTAAATTGGTATAAATAATGCCGTATTAGAGATTGATAAAATATTCTAGAATATGATATAATTTGCACAAGTTTTCATCAAAATGCTGCTTGAGCTTTCATTTGGCTCACAAGAGGAGCTCGCTCAAAGACCATAAAAGTAAAAATGAATGGGGAAAAAATAAGATACCTTTGAAATATCGAATATGAATATCCAAATCATCATTCTGATTCTTGGAATCCACCCAGTGGCCAGCTCAAATTCTAACCAATCTATTCAATGTCCTGCCGAGATGGGCAATGTTACCTTGTCAAAATCATGCTCAGTTTGTCAACAAGCCCTACAAACAACATCAGCTCCATATCGTGTGAAAGCTGCGTGCTCAACCCTTGCTCGTAACCAATGATTGAAAATCAGAAGCAATCTTCTCAAGGGAGTCATCGTCAGACGCCTTCTTTTCAATAACCTGCATTTGATTTGAAAAATAAAAACGAACTTCTAATAATCAATAAAAATGTTCTCGTCTTTAAGATTCCAAGGACCAGTCGTCCGCGTCCAATCTGTCGTCCCGTGGGCGAGCTAGAACGAGGATCGTTCCAGGACACCTCGTCCTGTCTCACGGTTCCCTGATTACCGCTGGATATGTTTTGATAATTTGGGAAGGGTTAGGCAGGTTGAGAGAGGGTTAGCCTATGTCATTCAGAATCTCATTCTGAGCGTGACGCCTAATCGTAATTATGCGATATTGCTGAAGATTCCTCGCGTATAGGTGGTAACGATTGTGAATCGTTTTTTGAATTCGTTCTTCTCCAATATAGAAATTGATAACGCAAACGCCATAATACCTATACGAAAAATTCGTGATATTCAGCAAGGGGATGAATTGGCATTTCGTTTGGTTGCTGGTTTGGTTAAATTCAATACTGGCGCCGTAAAGGGAAATGTCATCGGACATTTAAGAAATAAAAACTAATCAAATTTTCTATTCTGAAAACAGAAAAAAATCCGGCTTTCAGAACGGGAAATATTCCCGAAGGAATTGAATCAAATAAAGAGATTTCAAGGTTACTCCGATTTTTTTATCGAACAATTTTAACACAATTTTGACAAAAATAATGAAATGAGAAAAAAGCGACCTAAAGCAGTGCTCCGTGGGACGGGACAAATAGTCCTGGGACACTTCTGATCCAAGTTCGTCCTCGGGAAGACTTAGAACGAGGACGAGCAATTTTAAATCGAAATAGAACAAGGACGGGTCGACTTGTCCTCGAAATTTTGTTGATGGGACGAGGACGACTGGTCCTTGAAATTTTGGAAACAAGGACGAGTTAATAAAGATCGTCCTGTGGAGGCCTGACCTAGAGTTCAACCATAATTTATTATCCATAAACAAAAATGATTCATAAAAAGGCATGTTAGCGTTTTTTCTGTCCTTTATAGGGCTAGCATCTTCTCAATATTTTGAGAGTTCAAATCACGATGGGTTCCAAATTGGATCTAAATATTTTTTCTTCCCATCTGCCAGAGGAACAGTTCCTGATCGAATGCGTTTCTCAGACTCGAAAAACCTTTGTAGTTCATTTGGTGGATCATTAGCGATCCCAATGAACGAAGAAGAAGATGAAGCCGCAAAATCTTTTCTTTCCGACCATTTCTCCGGGTAAAAATCTCGAGTAACTCACATCTTCGACTATTTCTACCAGGCCGTCCGGCGTTCCCGTCCGTGGATGCCTGATTTTCACATAAAATGATATATGAATTGACTTTTAGAGACTTGAATGCAGTTGCAAGCGGTCTTGGTGCATGGGTCGGTGTTATCAAGAAGACCACATCAGAAAACTTCACTTATATTGACGAATCTGCAGTAACATATCTTCCTTTCGATGAAGATAATGTTCGTCTTGCTCCAAGATACTCAGGAACGGCTCTACATCAAGCGTTGATAGTATCAACTTGATACCATAATCTTGGACACCATGAATGATTACCAAAATGGCCGTTATTTTCCATATTGACCTTGATCGTGGACCAACATGACCTTTATTTTTGACCGAAACGACCGATGTTCGGCCAAAATAACCGTTAAAGCATGTCTTAAATGACCATTACTTCAAATACGAGAAATAACGGCATTTTTTGTTGTCTCTGGGTACCATGTTACGGATGATTTTTAGCCTAGTAAAGTCTGCGGTGCAATCAACTATTTCTTTGCACTCAACGATGAGTCTGGTCAGTATGAACAGCAACTTGGATGGCAAGAAAACTTTTGTCGCCGTCAAAAAATGCCATTTTGCGAGATCGATCTTGGCACTCAATGCTCTGTTACCATCGACGGTAATGAGGATCTCTTAACTGGATCTGTAATGAATTCAAACTGTACTCATTTTGAAAGATGCGTTGATGGAGTTCTCGAAACAACAGAATGTACTGACGGAACAGTCTTCCATGTGAACGGCACAATCGATGGCAATGCCGATGTTGGTGGTGGCTGCGTCGATGCCCGTACTGTTGACGACTGTGATGTTGACGAATGTAATGACTGGGCCAACACTAACGTCTGTCCAGATAACTCTGTCGATTGTACTAACCTTATCGGTAGTCACAACTGTACCTGTGACGATGGTTACACTTTTAATGACAATGGTACCTACTGGGACTATAACCAATGGTCTTGTGATGATTTCGATGAATGTCTCTTGGATGAAACAAATAACTGTCATGTTGACGCCAACTGTACCAATACCATCGGTTCATATGAATGTGAATGTAACGAAGGTCTCTTTGGTGATGGTGTAGAATGTTACGATAGTGACGAATGTGCCATTAATGGAACCGCATTTACATTTGCCAGTGCAATCACTGGTGGTGACGTCACAGATCCTGACTACAATGTAAACAACTGCAGTGCAACAGCCACATGTGATAATGCTTACACAAACTATACATGTGAATGTAATGATGGATACTTTGGTGATGGTACAGACTGTCTTGATGGTAACGAATGTGGTGACATTGCCGAAGTTGTTACCGCTACTGGTGTTGCTGACTCATACTATGGTAACCACAATTGTTCCGATGATGCCACGTGTACCAACATCGATGCAAGTTTTGAGTGTGCATGTAATGATGGATATTTTGGTGACGGTGTCAACTGTACTGATATTGACGAGTGCGATATCGATAATGGTCACGGTGCCATCCACAACTGTCATGACGAAGCTACTTGTGATAATTTCCCAGGTGGATTCAATTGTACATGTAATGAAGGCTGGACTGCTGGTCCCAACAACGGTACTGATTGCGAAAATGTTGACGAATGTACCGAAGTCGATGTGGATGGGCTTGCTTTGAATGACTGTCATGCCAATGCCACTTGCACCGATACTATGGGCGCATGGAACTGTACATGTGATGCTGGTTTCAATGGAAACGGTACTCACTGCGAAGATGTCGATGAATGTGTCGAACTTGATGAGAACAATGACGCCATGCACGACTGCAACACCAATGCAAATTGCACAAATGTAATTGGATCATGGGAGTGTACTTGTCTCGAAGGATACTTTGGTGATGGTGTTGATTGTGGTGATTCCGATGAATGTGGTACAAATGGTACTGCAGCCACTGTCGGAGGTGTTGTTGATGATCTTTGGAACTCTACAACCTGTGACGAAAATGCCGCATGTCTCGACGATCCTGCTGGCGCATATAACTGTTCATGTAACACCGGGTATGAAGGTGATGGATGGACTTGTGAAGATATTGATGAGTGCGCAAATAACTCACATGACTGTCATGTTGAGGCTGCATGTAACAACACTATCGGTGCCTGGGAATGTGATTGCAATGATGGATGGTTCGGTAATGGCACATTTTGTGAAGACATCAATGAATGTGACGTCGCAAATGCAGCTGGTGTATTCCACGATTGCGATGACAACGCCGCATGTGACAACGTCGATGGCAGCTTTAACTGCACATGTAACACTGGTTATGAAGGAGAGGGTCACAATACCACACTCGCTGGAGGAGACATTGGATGTACCGATGTTGACGAATGTCTTAACGAAACCGATGATTGTCACGCTGATGCCAACTGTACGAATATTATTGGTTCGTGGGAATGCGATTGCAATGATGGTTACTACGGTAACGGTACTGATTGTCAAAACTCTGACGAATGTGATGAGAATGGTTCTGCTGGTGTTCTCGGAGGTGTAACCGATGCTCTTTGGGGAATCAATGACTGTTCGGCCGATGCAACTTGTACTGATACTGTCGGATCATTCAATTGTACATGTGACACTGGCTACAGTGGAAATGGTACTGCTTGCGAAAACATTGACGAATGTGATGAAGCTAATGGCACTGGTCAAATCCACGATTGTGACGAGAATGCTTCTTGCACTGATAACGTTGGTGCTTGGGAATGTGCTTGTAATACTGGATTCGATGGTAATGGCACTGCTGGTTTCTGTGCTGATATTGACGAATGTGATGAATTAAATGGTACTGGTCAAATTCATAATTGTACAACCAACGCTTCATGTAACAACACTGTTGGCGCTTGGGAATGTTCCTGCGACGACGGATATTGGGGAACTGATGCCTCTGTTGCATGCGATAACATTGACGAGTGCGAAACCGATGTTGCAATTAATTTGTCTGGTGTGTTCCATGAATGTCACAATAATGCCACATGCGCTGATACTGATGGTAATTACACTTGTACATGTAATATTGGATACGAAGGTGATGGATTTAACTGTACTGATATTGATGAATGTGCAAACAGTAATCTTAGATCTGTTCTTGAAGCTGACTGTCACGCCAACGCCGCATGTTCAAACACGGATGGTTCTTATGAATGTGCTTGTAATGACGGTTATTACGGCAATGGAACTGACTGTGCCAACTCAGATGAGTGTGCCACCAATGCCTCAGGCTTGGGAGATACCGCTCAATCAAACTTTTTTTGAAAACAGTTTTATCAATATTTACCTTTTGTCGTACTGAAAATATCTCAAATGATTTTGCTTCTGAAACGAAATCAAAAAAGTTTCAACTAGGCTAAATTCCGTGAAATTTCAAAACTTTCATTTTCAAGCCTAAATTCTCATTTTTGAGGGAAAATAACAAAAATGATAGCTAGGGTGAATTTTGGGATTTTTACGAATTCACCTTATATAATATAGTATATATGATTTTCGCGATTTTCTAAAAATGACCATTCCAGTAATGGCTTTTTTCGTAAAAATTTTAAACAATCATATATAGGGTGAATTAAAGAAAAATACGGGAATGTACCTTAGTTATCATTTTTGTTATTTCTACATCAAAAATGACAATTTTGGTTGAAAAATATAGTTTTGAAATTTCTCGGAATTCAGCCTCTTTTCAACCCAAAAACCCAAAAAAGGGGAGAAAATGGTATGTTGAGCTTGATATTGAAATTTGGATAAACGATATCTCCCCTCAGGCGCAGCTGAGGAACTTAATGGTGTTACCGATCAATTCTATGGTGTCAATCTTTGCCATGATAATGCCACTTGCAGTGATACCGATGGCAATTATACATGTGCTTGCAATGAAGGTTTCAGTGGCGACGGTTTCACTTGTGAAGATATTGATGAGTGTGCTGATCCAGTCAGACGACAAGCCATTGAAAATGACTGTCACGTGAATGCCGCATGTACAAATACTGTTGGTTCTTACGAATGTGGTTGTAACGATGGTTACTTCGGTAATGGTACTGAATGCGCCAACTCCGATGAGTGCGCCATTAATGGTACTGCTGCAACCTTCGTTGGTATTGAGGATGGTTTCTTTGGCTTGAACGATTGTCATGCAAATGCCACATGTTCCGACACTGATGGTAACTACACATGTGCATGTGACCTTGGTTACAGTGGTGATGGATTTGATTGTCAAGACATTGATGAGTGTGCTGACAGTAATCTTAGAAATGCCCTCGAAGATAACTGCCATGAAAATGCTGGTTGTACCAATACTGATGGTTCATATGAATGTGGTTGTAACGATGGTTATTTTGGTGATGGTATTGAATGTGCCAACTCCGATGAGTGTTCTGTCAATGGAACTGCAGCCGTTCTTGCCGGTGTAACTGATCAATTCTGGGCTGTCAATAGCTGTCATGTTAATGCAACATGTTCTGATACCGATGGTAACTATACTTGTGCTTGTAACGATGGTTTCGAAGGTGACGGCTTCACATGTGAAGATGTCGATGAATGTGCCGATCCAGTTCGACGAGCAGCTATCGAAAATGACTGTCACGCAGATGCCGCATGCACAAACACTATTGGTTCATACGAATGTGGCTGCAATGATGGTTTCTACGGAAATGGAACTGATTGTGAAAATTCAAATGAGTGTGGAACTGATACTGCTGGAGTAGTTGGTGGTATAACTGACGGTCTATGGGACACACATGACTGTGATGTCAATGCTAACTGTACTGACAGTGTTGGGTCCTTTAACTGCACCTGTAATGAAGGACAGGGTTCCGAATTAACACTTTTTCCTAGATTTTTGGTGCCAAATTAAATGTTGAAGCCTAGAAATGGTGAAATTTAAATTTATTTCATATTTTAAAAGTCCAAACTTTTGATGAACAGGTCACTCAAACACTTCATGATCGTCCACTTTGTAATAATTTGACCGTCTACTTTATAGACCGTTCGATTTTCAGCTAATTCAATTATTACTCAGGCCCTAAAAAGCACCAAGACACTACTTTAGTGCTTATCCACTCAGATGAGAAACTAGCACTAAGACGTTTTCAGGGAGGCACTAGATAGCACTTGCACTTTGGCTAATTTTTCGCTTTTCGGAACCCTGATGAAGGATTTTCTGGTAATGGAACATTCTGTGAAGATGTTAACGAATGTGATGATGCCGCTTTGAATGAATGTCACGCCGATTCCGACTGCATGAACTTAGATGGTGGTTATAATTGTACCTGCCATGATGGTTACACTGACAATAATGGTGATGGATTCAACTGCACTGACTTTGACGAATGTTCTGATGCTGCATTCAACGATTGTGCTGACCATGCCATTTGTATGAACGAACCTGGAACTTACAGTCAGGGATGAAAATACACGAGTGTTTGTGTTCGTTCGTATTTGCGTTGTTCGATGTAAACATGCGCGTTTATTCTTGAGCGTGAGCGAACAGTCCGAACATCAAAGACTTTTAAATGCCGAATAGTACGAACAGCTACATGTTCGGTTTTCGGTCAAGTGTTCGCTGTTCGGCTATTTTTGATGACCAGTGTTCGGTAATTTGAGGAAAATCGATGTTTGCGTTCGTTCATGTTCGAGCAAACACGATGAACAGAATTCCGGAAATTTTGGGATTTTTGAACTCAGTTAATGGAGCTCAAATCTGAATAACTCAGTTTCTAGAGATTCAAAATTTATTTCCAATGATATCAAACTCAAACCTATTTCCTGGGAACTGAAAAACGAAAATCCATTTTTAAGCATTTGCGTGGGTATTTGGGTAGGTGGACATCCTCCGAAAATATTTTCATATGTATTCATCCCCGCTTACAGTTGTTCTTGCACACTCGGATATGATGGCAATGGTACTGTCTGTGAGGATATTGACGAATGTGATGAAGCCAATGGAACTGATCAAATTCATGATTGCGATGTCAATGCCGGCTGTACCAATACTGATGGTGCCTGGAACTGTACCTGTAATGATGGTTACTTTGGCGATGGTGTCACATGTGAAGACTTTGATGAATGTGATGATGCCAATGTTGCAGGTCAGGGATACAAATCAATATATTGCTGAGCAATATCAATATTGACATATTGGTGGCAATATATTGCCAATATATTGATCGAGCAATATATTGCTCATTTTATGGTCGATGTGAAAATTTTCTAGATGATTTTTCTAGATTTTTTATTTTTTGTGTCCGATTGACCGAGAACGTCAAGTCGGAGTCTGTGTCGCTATAGTTTGGAATTTTAGGAATAAAAAAATAATATTTAACGAAAATTATTACTTCACTTTTGGGCAATATATTGCTTGAGCAATATCAATATTAAGCAATACATTGCTCATCAATATATTGCTCGAGCAATTTATTGCCCGAACAATATCAATATTGATTTTTCAAAAATTGCAATATCAATATCAATATTGAAAATATTCGATTGATTTGTATCCCTGTTGCAGGTATCTTTGATGATTGTTCTGCGGAGGCTGCCTGTAACAACACCGTTGGATCCTTTGAATGTACCTGTAATGACGGTTACACCGGAAACGGAACAGTCTGTGAAGATATTGATGAGTGCGATGAACTTGATGTCTGTCACAATTACCCTGGTAGTTTCAACTGCACATGTAATGATGGGTGGGAAGGTGATGGTTTGACATGCACTGATATCGATGAATGTGTCAACGAAACACATGACTGTCACGCAAATGCCACTTGTACAAATATTGATGCCTCATGGGAATGTGATTGTAACATTGGTTATGCTGGTAACGGTACTACCGTGTGTGATAATGTTGATGAATGCACATCTGGCGACTTGCCTCATGACTGTGATGTTAACGCCATTTGCACTGATACCGATGGCAGTTATGAATGTGCCTGTATGACTGGTGGTACTGAAAATCACGAATTCTACTCCGGTGATGGTATGAACGGTAACTGTGCTGGTGTCAATGAATGCGATGATCCAGCCTTGAACTACTGCGATGGTGTTGCCGAATCTTGTGTTGATCGTGATGACGCCGTCGGGCCCCCAATGGCGGGTTACGATTGTGTTTGCAATGATGGTTTCGAAGCAGGGGCCGTTAACAACACAGTTTGGGATTTATACGGAATAGAGAATATTTTCGACTGTGAAGATATTGACGAGTGCGCTGACCCAGCAACCAACGAATGTTCTGATGATGCCGTCTGTGGCAATACCTACGGAAGTTACAACTGTACTTGTGCCACCGGATACTCTGGCAACGGAACTCACTGTGAAGACATCCACCTCATCATGCAATAATTTCGATGGTGCTTATGATTGTGGATGTAACGCTGGATTCGCTGATTCTGGAACAAACACCACTGTTGAAGGATTCACAATCGTAGTATGTGATGACGTTGACGAATGTTCTGATCTTATTCCATGTCATGCCAATGCAACCTGTTCAAACACTTTCGGTGGTTTCAATTGTAGCTGTACTGATGGATATGTTGGTGACGGTGATATTCTCGATATTAACGGTGATGCCACTTCTGGTACATGTGATAATGTCGACGAGTGTGACACCGCCAATGGGTCTGATTTCGTTCACAATTGTCACGGTAATGCCACTTGCACTGATACTGATGGTTCATTCGAATGTGAATGTGATATTGGATATGAAGGTGATGGTGTCAACTGCACTGATGTTAATGAATGCGATAACCCAGCATTGAGAAGCGTACTTGAAAGTAACTGTGTTGTCAATGCTGAATGTACCAATACTGATGGTTCATATGAATGTGCCTGTTCAGAAGGTTACTCAGGCGATGGCTTATCCGAATGTACTAACATCGATGAATGTAATCTCGGAACAGATGAGTGTCACGATAATGCAACCTGTACAGACAATGATGGTTCATATGAATGCATCTGTCTTCTTGGTTTCAGCGGTAACGGAACTACTTGTGAAGACGTCGACGAATGTGCCATTCCACAAAAGCGAACAGCTCTTGAAAATAACTGCCATGCCAATGCTGGTTGTGTCAACACTATCGGCTCTTATGAATGTGGCTGTGATGATGGATACTCCGGAGATGGTCTCACTTGCACCAACGTTGATGAGTGTGATGTTGCCAATGGCAGTGATTTTGTTCATGACTGCGCTCTTAACGCTACCTGTACCGATACTGAAGGTTCATTCGAGTGTGAGTGTGACACTGGATACACTGGAAATGGAACCGTTTGTGAAGATGTTGACGAGTGTGCAAATCCAGCACTCCGAAACGCCATTCAAAGTCACTGCGTTGAACACGCTGCCTGTACTAATACCGACGGCTCTTACGAATGTGGTTGTGATGCCGGTTATGCAGGTGATGGTTTGGTCTTATGTGATAACACCGATGAATGTCTCGATGCCGCATTGAATGACTGTCACGTTAATGCCACTTGTTCCGACACTGAAGGCTCATTTGAATGCGAATGTGATATTGGTTTCCAAGGCAACGGAACTGCTTGTGAAGATATCGATGAATGTCTTGTCGAATCAAAGAAACGAACACTTAACTGCGATGAAAATGCTGGATGTACAAATAGTATTGGATCATTTGCTTGTGGCTGTAACGATGGATGGACAGCTGAAACCGGAACCGCTCTCCCTGGAGACTGCATCGATGTTGATGAATGTCTTGATGTTGCCTTGAATGATTGTCACACAGATGCCACTTGTTCTAACATCGATGGAGGTTTTAACTGTACATGTGATACAGGTTACAGCGGTGATGGTGTTACTTGTGACAATGTCAACGAGTGTGACGGTGAAGGAGATGGTCATTCTTGTGATATTAATGCTGATTGCTCCGACAATGACGGTGGTTTCGACTGTGCTTGCCACGACGGTTGGGTTGGTGATGGATTCACCTGCACTGACTTTGACGAGTGCGCTGATAGTGTCGATAACAACTGTGATGTCAATGCTAACTGTACCAATATTGACGGATCCTTCGAATGCGCCTGTTCAACTGGTTGGATTGGTGATGGTACTAACGGAACCTGTACCAACGCTGACGAATGTGCCGATGGAACTCACACCTGTTCAGAAAACGCCGTCTGCGATGATCTTGTTGGTGCATTTAACTGCACATGTAATGAAGGTTTCAATGGTGACGGTTTCACATGTGAAGACCTCGATGAATGTGCTTCTGGTAACCACGATTGTGATGATCACTCATCGACTGCTGATGGTGTTGGTACTTGTACCAATATCGATGCCGGTTATGAATGTGGTTGCATTGATGGTTTCTACCATGATGTTAATGCCAAGGGTAAGAATAGATGTAATGACGTCAATGAATGTTGGGAAGAGACACATAATTGCCATGCCAATGGTGAATGCGTCAATGCTGTAGGAGCCTTTGAATGTGCTTGTGCTTCTGGTTTCGACGGTGATGGTGTCGATGCTTGTGATGATATCGATGAATGTGATGCTGGCACTGATAACTGTTCTGAAGATGGTGCCTGCTCCAACACTGATGGATCATTCGAGTGTGCTTGTAACGATGGTTACGAAGGTGACGGTGTAACATGCACTGATATCGATGAATGTGCAACTGGTGTCGCTGGATGTGACCCACTTGCAGATTGTGAAAATACTGATGGTTCATTTACATGTACTTGTGTTGACGGTTATGAGATGGATGACGCTGGCGCTTGCAGTGACGTTGATGAGTGTGCCGTTTCCAATCTTAATGACTGTAATGGCGCTTCTGGTGCCACTTGTAATAATGGCGAAGGATCATATTTCTGTTCATGTCCTGAAGGATTTGGAGGTGCTGGAACTGATTTAGATCCATGTAACAATATCCTCGGTAACTGCGATGCTTTCACAGCTGAAGGATACGTTCTCCTCGATGGTTCCACTTGTGACACTGTTGAAAACTCAATCTGCCAAGCTGATTGTGATACTGCCTCTGATTTCTATTCCACTGGTGACGGATCTGAACTCACATTTGATTTCAGATGTACTTGCACAGGTGATAGATCATCTGCTGATAGTCTCACTTGCGCTTACGAACTTATCGCTAGCGCTCCTACTGATGGTGGGTCATGTGTCAGCTGTCCCACCGTTAATGACGTCACATGGTTCGGAACACAGACAAATACTGCAAAGCGATCAGGTCCTTCCGGTGGTCTTGTCATCTCACGTGTCCAACCCGGAGATGTTGCCGGTGCTGATTACTCTGATCATTCGATTCTTTTGATGCTCCAAGGAGACTGGAGTCAAGCCCAAATCTTTTCTTGGATCTACGACATCGATCTCACTATTCTCGAAGCTGATGCCACTTCAACCATGGTTGTTATGAGACCAAATGCCAATACACCAACTTTGAAGAATAATGAATGGCTCAAGGTCTTCATGGGTTTTGCAAATGTCGAAGAAGCTGTTAATAACGGAGTCTTTTTGACTTACAAGGTCGGTATCATTCCAGGACAACCAGCCGAAGACCAGTTGACATGTCTTCCAGAAATCTTGGCCGCAAGTCCAGAGGAATCTGAGCTCAGAAAACGCCGACGTGATGCAAGACAAAGAAAAAAGAAAGAAATTCACGGAGTTCACTTTAGAAAACCAAAAGAACAGAGAGGACGATGGCAACAAATCTACGAACAAACTGTTGATATTATTTTTGGATAATTTTAACCAATATAAATTAAATCATTAAATTTTACATATGATATAATTTATAACATATTTTATATTTCTAAAGAAATATTAAGCTACAAATATATTTTATAGTACTACTAACACGGGTGACTAAAAAAATCGTACTAACAAAACTTACTAACATTTTACTAACACT
>SCLD01038583.1:0-41351 GCA_004367895.1 Oikopleura longicauda
TATATTATATAGGCCATAAGTTATAGGATATTTAGAATCTTCGCGTGCGTTACAATTTAAATAAAGCATTATACAGTATAAATTATACTGAAACGATTCAAGATAAATACGGCGAGCGATTAACAGAACCATTGTGGAAAGATGAATCAAACTATCTTCAATGGAATGGTGATCCATTTATGGCTGGATGCGGTGCTAAAAATTTTGAAAGTCCTTGTGGATCTGGTAAAAGTGAATTCCCGGGAACTGTTTTCACCCTGCCATATTGGATGGCAAGATATCATGATCTCATTTCAGAGGAATAAATACAGTACACAAGTTTTTTTTATTTTTTATAGAATCATTCATTTGAGCTCAAGTAATATTGTCGTCTTTCCAGCTTTCTTCTTAGTCTTTGACGACTTACAGTTGATCATGTGGTCTTCAAGTTTTGTAGGTTCGATCAGTCTGTCACACTTGGAACATTTTTGAGCGCCGGATTCAGGATGTGTTAGCTTGTGATAAAGGCGGTGGTTAGCATCGGTAAACGTTCTATCACAATAATCACATGAATATTTTCTTTCACCAGTGTGAATCCGGATATGCTTCGGAAGATTACTACTGAACTTGGACGTGTAACTGCAAATATCTGTAAATGGACATCTGTACAACCCGTCTACACGCGAATAAACTGCCGTAGCCCGACTAGATTTTTTCTTCTTCGTTTTATGACTTATTTTTATGTTACTGGTACGCTTTCGTTTGCTACATATTGGTGGGCTTATTTTGCGATCACTTGTTGACATTGGTTCCAGGACGTTTATAGTGACAACTTCCAGAACTTCATTATTTTCTTTACATTTGTTTCGATCAACTTCTGTTTCTTCGTTTGGGATAACTTCTTCAATGTGGGATAAATCATCATCAGACACTTCATATATTTCTTTATCCAAAGCTTCGTCAATCTGCTGGTCTGTTATTTCATCAGTTGTTTTTCCTGACCCCTCAACGATAACGTCAGTCGTAAGCTGACCATTATCTAATGAATGTCGCATTTGGAGAAGGAAGTCCATTTTTGATAGGATTTTCACACTCTTCGTGAAATACTCTGACTGAGTTCTCAATTTATTTCTTAGACTTAAAACTTCAGTTTCGAGACCCTCAATTTTAGATTTCAAAATCTCGATTTCAATTTCAACAAAATTTTCCATTTTCTAAAATAAATGCATTTCAAATTGCAAGTCGCAACACTTAATTTCACTGTCGTACCTGCCTGCGAGTAGTGAAAAACTAGAAGGGTTCTCTCACGTCGAAAACAAAGCATTGTGTTAATTTATGAACTCTGGTTTTAATAAGGCAGCATTGAAAGGAAAGAAGAAAGCAGCGGTGAATCAGTGAAAGTCAGGCTTGTAAAAGGGGAAAGTACAGTTTGTATAAAATCTATAGCGTCATCATGACGTCGTCGTTGAAATATTTTATTGGTCATTGCCATTTCGTTCAAGTCCAACATACTTAACAGCATCAGTCGTATTATATCTATAATCAAAGAAAAGTTCTTCTCCTTGTCTAATTGGTCGATTCGAGAATATCCCAATTTTATGATCTCCGTTGACTCGGATAATTTTTGATTGACAATTGGGATTCAAAGAATGATTTGCAAAGCGGATTTTGTTTCCTTTTCGAGTCGCGTCGACACAGTGATCCGAGTTCAAATCGAAAAGAAAACTACATTTATGTTTGTCATAAACTTTTCCACGCCGTTCAGCTTCGCTGTGAGATATTAATTCACCACAGTATTCAGATATGAACTCATTTTTGCCAACGTCCTCCTTAAAAAGGGTAAGTTGGTTGGATCGGATTGAATTTATATTTTACCTTGAGATATATTCCCCATCCTGCAACATCCGAAGGGGCTAGTAAGAGATGTTTATGTTCGCCTCTTTGAATTTTTACGTTTTGGCATCGTTGTGATTTTGGATTATCTTCATTAGGAGGCGTGAAATCCTCTGCGCCACATGATTTACAAAGATCAGGGTCACATTCACGTCGAGCCATGAAACAAGGACACACTTAGAAATACAAATCAGAAATGTTAACCATTTGAATGTGACTTACATTTACTATTACAGTGACTCTTGCAATTACAACCAGCGAAACGAACTCTGCAATCATTTGAGCAAGCGCAAAATTTTTCACAAAAATTTCCTCTTTGCACACATTGGCAACTGGTTGGCGTACACGCTTCCCCTGGATGGTTACACGGTTCGTAATTATTGACATTATGAGATGAAGTATCTTTTCGACCAATTGGATTTTTTCTTTTTAGGATTTCTCAAATGATCTCAATGGAGAAATCAGAATGGCGAATGAGGAACCTATGCCTTCGTGATTGATTTGATGGTTTTTTTCTCGGCTGCTGGTTGGTCACAAGCCAGTCATCAGTAACATGAGCCTGCAAATTAAATCCATCTTTGAGGCATTTCAAAAATATTTGATAGCAAGTTTTATTTTGGCCCATCATACTTGCTATTGAACAAAAATTGGCTTGATAAACTTCCAAAAGAGCTTTCAGTAAAACTTTACGGGATTTACGGTTATAAAGTATAACTTATAATAAAGGCGTAATTGGCAATGATTCCAAAAATAACTTTATATTGATAAGTCCGTTTATCCCTTACTTGATCTGAAATCGTCCAGTTTTCATCTCCAAATAATTCATGTTCATTTTTAGGCAATTTGTCTAAATAATCTTTATACTTCTGTTCAAGATCAATATCATCGCAATTATTTATTTCTTCGTTTTCCACTGTTGGAATTTGGATTTCTTTCTTTGAACTTTTTTTCGCAAATTTGGTTTTTGGCTTTTTTAATCGAAACATGGATTCACACAGTTCTCGAGAAGATGTCTTATTCAGAAAACACTCATCGCAACATGGACTCGTTGGCATCTAAAAATCGGTGAATCACGAAAAGAAGTGAATGTTTTTGACCTGAAATGAGTCGAATTAAAATTAACAACTCACCTTGGGCATATCAAGTTTTCGTTTCAAAATATAATGTTGAGCCGGTGGCTGATGTTGGTAACGATGAGTGATGCAGTCATACCTTCGATATCATAAATATTTTCGAATTGCATATGGATAAATACCTGTAACATCGAGGGCATATAAGTTCGTGGAATGAATTCAGAAGTTTATCTCGTTTCTTTGTTTCCCAAAATGCTTTTGGGTCGTCTTATATAAGTTCGTTTTGTACTCGGACAATATATTAACAATAATATCAAATGCAACGCAATTCAATATTTACATCGAAATCGAAACTGTTCCTATGGATGGTAATGTATTAGAATGTTCTTTCAATGGAATTTGTGCTTCTTTATATTTTTCTTTTATGGCATCGGGTGGTCCCTTATCCGCTAATAATGATGAAATTGCTTGAAATATTTCTGGGCATGGTTCAACCGCTTCTGGATCCTTTTCTTTTTCTTGTTTGAATAAAATATCAATAAGCTGATGTATTGCTTCGTCGCCACCACCACATGACATTTTCCTTTGATGCATATTGATCAAATCTTCTAGAAAATGTTTTTCGTTCTCAACGACGTAATCACCTAAAATTATCCCATCAAACTTCTGCCAAACAAACCGATTGGCTATGTTTGAAACTAACCCATGTAAGGAATGTTCAGTAAAACTTTCTCATCATCCGATGCAATATCACGCTGAGTAGGGAGCCACATAAAATTGGTTGGTAAGTTTGGAATAGCAGGCAGGGTAAATGGGATGGCATCTTGACGAGCCTGTCTTCCAAATAAATCTTTGAACGAAATCTGAACAAAAATACTTGAGACTCAAGTCTTGAGTAAAATTGACTCTAAAGTAAATGTAAATTTGGTACGACTTTATAACTTACCGGTTGAGTATTTGGTCTTATTTTATAATTGTATTTTCTTATAACATCTGCTGGGTGGGGCGATAATCCAGCATCATCGTCTGCCCTTTGTTTCATCAATTCAAGATTTTTGAGTCGATTTGATTCCCATTTTTCTTTGATTTTCTTTTGTCGATCGGTTTGAATTTTATTTTGAATTTTCATTAATTCATTGCCGGCCAGTTTATGCCAATTTGTTCTTTGAACTTTCAATCGAGCCGCACTCAGTGGTTCCGGGTCAACAACAACCTCCGGTTCACCCATCATCTAAAATGTAACATTGAATGAATTTTAATTGCACCCATTTTTTGCAAGAAAATAATAACTTTGAATGAATATGTTTATTCGGCAGTTTTGTTTGCAGTAAATGAGGTAGTTATAATGTGCCATGCAAAGAAAGTAATAAATGAAGAACCATAAAATTTTAAAATTGAAGAATTTCGGGTGTAATTGGCATTATCATGCCAAAAAAGGAGGATCGATTGGATCAGCTGATTCGTTTTCTAAATCTTCAATAATTATTTCAAAAACTATTCAAATTGATTATTAACCTCCAATTGAAACCTCTTGTTTCTTATTCCTATTTCGGTTATGACGATTTGATCTCATTTTTGTTTCGTTGTCATCACCTTCATTCTACAAGTCATTTCTATTTATCGGTTCGATTTCACAAAAAATACTACCTTGTCGCTTGCGGAAGATTCATTTCCATTATTATGACGTCTATCTCGCCGTCTAAAATTTCTGTTTCTATGTTTAAAATCACGACGGTGATGATTTCCACTTTTCATTGAAATTGTCGGTAATTCGTAGCCACCAGGAGCTGTTACAGCTGCAGCTTCTAGTCCTTTCAAACCTAATTTATTGATAATATATAGTTGACTATCCGTTAACAAACCTTCAACGACATCGAATTCGACTTGTTCGCCACCCTTGAGAAACAAACTAAATCGTGGCTTTCTTCCTGGTCGAACAACAGCTGATTGGTGGACTGAATAAGAGTTTAACTAAAGCTTTTCAAAGGTTTATATTACCAAATACATCTGGCTGTTCATCAAGTCGTTCAATAAATCCATATCCTCTCGGTATATTGAACCACTTGATTCGACCTTCAATTCCTCTTGTGACCACGGTCGGTCTTTGTTTTTCTGTATTTCTCTGAAATAAATGAACTGTTGAAACATTAAAAGAATTCACGTGAATGGCACAAAGATATGTATTGAATCAGCGTCCGGATTAGTGGTCCGGGGAAGGTCTAGTCATCGAGATGAACCTGGGTTCAAAAGAATCCCGGTCACCCTAAAATATCGCTTCCGAGGTCATCATTATCATCAATGTCATTTAGGGTCAAATGTTAATTTGTAAAATTCGAAAAACTTTATGGTACGTACCTCCATATCCGTGGACCCGTTTGAAACATTTATTTCATCCAGTTGTTGAACAAGTTTCTTTATTTCTAGTTTATCCTAAAAACACCAAACATAGATGATCAAGGTCTATTGATAGACAGCTTACTTTTGCAACATTTTCGGCATCGCCAGCTCCATTGGTATTTGAAATATCGCTCATAGTGCGTTCTAAAATGATAGCACATCAATTAGACTCATTTATATAGGATGTGAAGGGATGTGAAATTGAGTTATAAGGTGGAATTTGAACATTAGAGTCAGTATAATTTATAAGGCAAAATTTGAACGAAGAAAGCGACTTTTTGTCGCAGCGACATTTTGCATTCGCAAAACCATCGCTGATAAAGGGATTATGGCTGAGAAGAGCGATTTTAAGAGTAGTGCAACCCTTGAGTCTTGAGCGAGAAGAGATGAAAAGAGTATGAAAAAGGTAAAAACAGATTAATGAGCAGTTTTTATACGAGGCCACATTCCGAGATAGTTACGTGGAACAAATCCTTCGAGTCCATTTGACGAATGACGCCTGAATAAAATTATAAGTTTGACTCATGAAATCAGACTTTTGATGAATTCAGAAAAAAAATGTTTCAAGGAATACTCACGCTTGCCACCAGTGGTCATCCCCGTTTTCATTTTTTCGCTGAATCGAAAGAAGGTCTCCTTCGCGGAATGATATTTCGTCATCGTTTTGAGCTTCATAATCGAACAATGCATAAACACAACCTTTGTTAACGCTACCAAGCTTTTCCTAACAGCAAAACATAAATACCATGCAAATTTTATACTAAACTAACCTGTGTTCCGTATAAATAATCAGAGCACATTCCATAGCCTTCGTCCAATTCTTCGCATTTTTCGGCGGCTGAAAATTTTTATTTAGTTGAAATGAAACAATGATTTCAATTTTACCAGTTTCATTATCAGAATAAGTTTCGGCAAATATTTGAGCTCCGTTTTCAACTAGGAATTTGACCATTTGAACAGAATTACAAGAAGCGGCACAGTGTAGAGGTGTCCATCCATCAGAATCGGCAGCGTTGATATCAACTCCCCAGTGGACTAAAAACCTGAAAATGATTTTGAGTTTCCTCCATTTTAACTGTAATGTCGAAAGTTTTAATACGATTTGGAAGTATGATTTACCTCACAACATCAAAATAACCAGCGCAGACAGAGTTGTGTAAAGCAGTGATTCCCTCGTCATTGGCAGCAGATGGGTTAGTAACCTGAACGGATATTATATAAAGAGAAACGTTCGATATTGTTAGCTGGTTCCTTGACCCAAATGTTTGATTGTGACAATGCTAATTAAAATCGCAATAACTACCTTATCGATTACTCGTTTGACCAGTTCTATTTCTCCTTCCAACGATGCATCTAATAATAACGCGAGTGGGTCAAACTGAACTCTTCTTTTTGTATTCGTTGGAGCATTTTTAGGTTTTAATATTCCTTTCACTCTTAGATTACGCTGTTTCGATGGCGATATTCTTGTTATCTCATGACCACGGTCATTTTCAACTCGACGATCATCATCAAAGCCATCAGTTCTGTCAATGTTCTTATCGTTGGACCTTTTCGGGGGTGATTTCGGAACTGTTGGTGAATCTAATTTTCGATCTGTTTTTTGATGTTGATTTCTTGCATTTTTCTGTTCAATGGATCCTTCAGAAGATTCTTCTTCTTCTTCTGGTGGAACATTTCTAGGATCACGAAATAATGGATCCTGACGTTGATAAAATTGCTGATAGATAAGACGCTGCATATTTGGCCCATTTGCTCCCTCGGCTTCACTGAATGAAGAACGTTTCTTAGTTTGGTTCAATATCAATATCAATAAAAAGTCCGAATAAAACAACGAAATTATATCGAACTATCCTTTAGGGGACGCGGCTGATTAGCAATTCGCTTTCGCCACTCTTCAAACATCACTTTACTGTCCGGACTGCCACCTGAACCAAGCGTTTAGATATTTGAAATAGTATCTAGTGCTGCTAGGAGCAGAGTTGGAAAAGCACCAGTCAGTGCCTTAGTGCCTCAGTGGTAGCACTGAAAAAAAGCAATAGTGCTTAGAAAATTTTGAAGAGGTACTGCCCAGTGCCTCTTAGTGCCTTCAGTACCAAATACATTTTTTCGCCTAATTTTTGAAAAAAATAAGTAGTTTTTGACTCTTCGAAATAATATTTTTGCGAGAATATTATAAGCAAATAGTTTTTTTCTGGCGGCGAAAATCTAAATTTTGAAAAAATGTCAGAAATAGCAAAATCAATATTATTCTAAGCATAAATCAATCTTATTCAAAAATCCAGGCACTGAAGCACTAAAGATTTCAGTGCCTAAAAGGCACATGCACTGAAGAGATTTTTTGGATGGCACTGAAAACTAGCACTAGCACTAAACGAAATTCCGTCACATTTCCAACTCTGGCTAGGAGCAAACTACAAAACCATAAGTTGTTAAGAAAAGTTTCATAGATTGAAACAGCCCTGACCAACGGTATGACATAATACCAATTATCATGTGTACCGGATCTAGTAAGGTGTTCCAAACATGCAATCCGATTTATTATGAATGTCATATGAGTTTTTGGTGTTTATACCATTGACAAGCATTTTCTTCAAAAGAAAATCCCAATTTCCATTTCTCTTTTTCATTTTCTATGTTTTTGAACAAATCTGTATTAAAATGAATGAAGAGAAATGAATGAAGTGTCTTCTAGAGCTAACAAAGCATGCTCTTTCTATATATATATCCATAGATGAGTTGACATGATTTGGCCTTTGGTATTATGGAAATATAAAACGGACTATAAAAGGACACAAGTCACCAAACCTATGACTATAAACTAGAGTGAATTCACCTCTTGACGGACGCTGGTTTAACACCAATTTACCACGTTTAGGTTGACCTGGTAGAAGACGACGATTTGATTGGTTGACAGCACTATGATAACTTGGTGGTGGAGGACGTTCTGACGATGGGGGTGGATTTCTATATTGAAATATTTGATCTTGAGCCTTTCGATTCTTAATAATAAAAGTTAGCCGTTTTTTCGGAAAAATACGTCACATTATTCAGATTGATACTGTAAACAAGTCGTACGGGGCAATATTAATATGACTGTTAGTGTTAAATATCATCATGTCATAAAACATAGGTCACCTTATAATTTGAGTCCTCCGAATTATTTCGCGAATGTGACGGGTCTTCACTTTGGAACAGAAGCGATCTTTGACCTCTTGGCTTCTGTTCGATAGAAGGTTTGACATCTCTCCTAGTTGAGGGAGTTTCGTTCGGTGGCATTTCGTGACGCTGACTGATATTATGCTTCGACGGCAAATTATTATCATACTGAAATATATTTATATAAGCGATTCACCATTCGTTGAATGACTTACCTGGTTTAGGGTATTATCTTTGACAACAGGTTTAACCGGTGCTACATTGGTATAAAGCTGACCCGAGTGTATTTGATTCTGAGTCATCCTTTTCTTATTTATTCGATCAGCCAAATCTAATATTTTTCTATCAAGTTCAGCAGATTCGCTTTGTTTGCGACGAAGTAACTCGCGTTGGGATTGAAGCTTTTTACTTTGTTCGGAGTTGAGATTGTGTAAAGCACCTTTTCACAGTTGGAACGCATTTGATGACTTTAGATGACTTTGATTTTATAATCTGTCTGAAAACTTTTTTCCACGGTTTAAAACTGTATTCCTAATTCTCGATTCAATTTTCCAATCTCTGTCGATGATGATGCATCTTGTGTTTTTTGCAAATCTGAAAGCTGTTGCGTGATTTTGTCAACTTTTATCATTGACTGAGTGAGTTCTCTTTGTTTTGATTCCAAAAGATTTCTGACGGAAGTTAATTCAGCTGATAATAATGCAGTATTTTGGGGCTGATCAGCTGAAAGTCGAAATTGTTTCATTCGATTCTCTTGTTCTAGAGCACGCTCTCGCAGTTTGCGGAGTCGATCATCAGAAGCGGCATTTTGTTGAGATTGCTGTGTTAATACTGTCAGTTTTTTCTGTTTTGCTAAACACAAAAGTAAAGTTTGATACTATATAATAATATCGTGGGAATTCGGGTGTAGGTTACCTTGAAGACTTTTTTCCTGCTCTTCAATCTGTCTTCTTTGTCTTTCTGCGAGAGCATTCAACTCCTGAAGAGTCATATCAGCAAACATCGACATTTTTGAAATCCAATTCTGAAATGAAAAACTATAAAAATCCACTCAAAGGGATATAAAACCAATCCGTGACTCGCCCAAGTACAGTCAAGAAAGTTTCACTGTAAAATACGAGTATCTGATTAGTTAATATCTTTGAAAATGAAGTTCAATAAATTAATTTCCAGACATGTGTGTTAAATCATTAATGAGTGGAATGGCGATGGGGAAGGCTTTTTTCAGTTTGAAAATATTGAAATTCTTGAAAATCGCTCAATAGTTATTGTAACCATGTAACATGTAACCATGTTCGATAGATTTTAAACTGAGCCTGAAACGGTATATCCCCATGCGTTAAGGGATGCTTTTACAGCTTGAACTCTTTCCAAGGGAGCTCCTCTAGCATCCCAGAAATAAATTGCAGCAGCAGATGCGATTGTGAAGCCTGCTAATGCTTTTGCCACTCCCTAAAAACGACTAATCAATCACGTGATGGCACTAGAGATGAGAAACCATTTTAGTCCATGGCTCTGGCTTCTTTGCCCCGCCCATCATCATCTGCAACTGTGCCATCTGTTCTGGATTCATTTTCGCCCCTTTTACTTTCTGAATATAAAAACAAATTGTAAAAATCAATGTTTTTATAAAACATTTTTTTTTTGATAAATATCAATATAATTCTCGAATCTCGAAATTTTCGGGGAATGACGCTATGACAAATTGCGGATTTCTCTAATTTATGGAAGTTTGTTCAACAGTTACACTTTATTTGCTTCTAAAAAAATACTTTTGCACAGAACTTTCATGAAAACCATAAACAGATTTTTGAATCTTACTTTTCGAAATTGAAAATATTTTATTTTTTCATTTTTATAACATAGTAAATATTTAATTATTAAAATGAGGGATAAAAGCTTCTCTTTGATAGAAAATCTCTGATCGTAGTAAGAATGTTTGAAATTGAAAAGGATAATTGAGTCATCTGATTGGACGAGAGTTTGTGCGCCGCCCAAGTCCAAATTGGGATGACGTCATCATCCATCCCAGAGTTCATCTAAAGAGTAAAATATTCTGCGTTTTGGGCAACGAATCATCCTCAGGGCACAAATAATAGATTTTTCGCGAAAATCCTAAAAAAATCTTAAATACGCTAGATTAACCAATAGGATATTGGGATCCTTAACCGGAAGAAGATGAGAAATGACGAAAAAAAGAAAAATAAATTCGAAAAAGTTTGATCAGACTAGATCACATCAAAAACGTCAAAATGAACTCTGTAAGTTGTCAATATAAAAATTGCCGTACTTATCTATTATCTATTACTAATAGACTATTAGATAAAAGATTTAGGCTGTATCAAAGAATTTTTTTTATTCACCCCATGAAACATGGTCCATGATATGTCCGAAATGTCATTCGGATTCAATATGAGTTTGTTTTCCACAACGGCAATAAGCTTGGTTTTATAAAGGTCAGTTTTTAATCTGCCTTGAAGAAAGTGTTCGAATCCATGTTTTTTTATGAAAGTGAGAACTTAAAGTAAGAACTAAAGACCCTTAAAAATGAAAAAATACATTGAATTTCTAGGCTGGAAGTTGACCTTATTTGAAATTCAGTGAGCAAATCGGCATCAACGCCAACCTCAAATGAAGTCGCATTTCTGCCATCCAATGGAGCACCGATTCCAAAATCATGGCAGGATAGCAACAATGTTATATCGACAACGGATTCACAGTTGGGAAATCGAAAACTTTATTCTATGCTGGTTGCGATTGTGGATTTGGCGATCGCTAATGGAAAAAGTCATGAAGAGATACAAACTCTTGTTAGGAAAGCTGACGTTGACCCAACAGTATTTCAAAAACTTTATTTAGATCTTACCAATCAAAGGAAAGGTTGAGCCAAATCTATTTAACCAAACCGATGTAAGAATAAGGCCAACTCAGAAAAGGGGTAAATTTGCCAATACGAATTTTTATAATGAGAAGGAAAATTTTAAAAGAACGCTTTGTGAAATGTTTCAACTCAATGCAGTTAATATTCCAGGAAATATTTCAATTGACTCAAGTGACCCGAGATCAAGATTCGAAGCTGATTTTGTTATATTGGAGCAAATCGGAAAAGGGGGTTTTGGAATGGTTTTCAAAGCTAAACATAGGAATGATTTCCACTTTTTAGTCTTATTAGCAATTAAGTGTAATTTAAAAAAATATGCAGACAATTTTCATTTGAATTGAACCCGTGGAAATAATCGATAAAGAATAGATAATGGAATCTATGCCGTGAAACAGATTTCGAATTTTGATTCGAGAAATGATGACAAAACATTACGTGAAGTTCAACTGGCCACAAAATTCAATCATTCTAATATTGTCAGGTTTTCATATCTATAGCAGCTAGAGTCTAGATACATCTTGAATCATACGTATCAACTTGGGCCCGACAAATGCTTACAAAGTGTTTTTGTCAAAATCCTTGTTTTAGATATAATAGCTGTTGGATCGAAGGCTTCGAAATGACAGAAGAAATAAAAGTGAAAAGAAGAATTTCGGAACATGAATCTCGACCACACATTGCAGAAATTGAAACGGAAGAAATCGAAGAATCTCTTTTCCAAATTGAATATCCAAAATCGATTGAATTTCGACCAAATAATGCTGAATGGGATGGTGATGATGATTGGTCCGACTCTTCATCGGACGGCGACAATCAAACTCTAGAAATCAGTGATAAATCTCTTGAGGAATCTGCGTGTAGAAGCCAGAATGTTGTAAGCCAATCAGAACGGGGGTTGATGCTGATGAAATATACCAATAGTTCACTCGTTTCTTTTAACAATTCTCTCGATTCGTCTTCTGCTAATATTGGTATCCGACCAGAAAACTCTTCAAGACCTCAAAAAGAGAAAAAACCCGAAAAAGTTATTTGTTATAATTTGTTTATCCAAATGAGTTATTGCGAATATTCACTAAGGCATTGGTTCGTTCTCATCGGCCAATAATCATAGTCATCTTAGTCATCTTGAGGGCAGTAGAGAGTCGACACTCAGTTCGAACCATAGAGGGAATACATGGACAAGCGAAACCATTGTTTATTGAGTCCAAATCCAACACTTTGTCAAAGTCAAACGACAGATGCATTCAAAATTATCAACGACCTTCTTACTGGTATCCAATTCCTTCATTCTAAAAATGTTATTCATCGTGACATAAAACCAGAAAATTTGCTTTTCAATCGCGGTGAAGATAAGTGGCAGATTTGCGATTTTGGACTAGCCCGACAAACTTACCAAACCCAAAATAGCGATAAAAATCATCAATTTCATTCAAATTCTGCACTATCGCTTCCAATTAATTCAAGACACGAAAAACTTTCTTCTGGTATAGGGACACTTCATTATGCTGCTCCTGAACAGAAAACTTTGGACAATTATGGATTCCCTGTTGATCTTTACGCTGCCGGATATGTAATGTTTGAAGTATTTAATCCAATGTCCGACCTGTCAGAACGTGTCCGTGTTTTTGATCGAATAAGAACACGCTACAATCACTCACTTCCGCCCTCTTTCGTCGAAAATCTGGTCAAATTCGGTCAACTTATCACAATGGACCTTAGTTTGGCTACATCTATTAGAGACATTATCGAAAACTGTATTCAAATTGATTCAATGAAGAGGAAATCAGCTTCTCAAATTCTAGAAACTAAAATATTTCAAATGGAAACTAAACCGAAAAACCAAAAACGGATCATTCCGGCAATCAGTTCGGCAGTCCTAGAGCTGTTAGACCATACTGACGAAGAGCATCATTCTAATTGTGCTAATAATGAAAAATCGTCCATGGACGAGGCTTCAAATGTGCCTAGAGAAGACAAAGATGCTAAAATCCGTTTACTTGAAGGTGACCTTACTGAAGCCCAAAAACTGATCTTGAAACAACAAGAAGAAATTGAAAAATTAAAAAGAGCCCTAGCTAGTACCTCGATCCCATCATTCAAATAAATTCATAAATAATTTACTTAATATATCGCTTTATCATGTTTATTAGCAGCGTTCGTCAATAAGTGGTGACCTCATAGGTTTGTGTGATGACGACTTGTCATGGACGAGGACGTTGATGTCCTAAAAGGCCTATTTAAGTCTGATCAGGAGAGAACAGCCAAGTCTATTACGCATAATGTTCGCTAAAATATTTTTACGAAAAACATGTTCTACAATTTAATTTCATATTTCAGAATGAGTTTGGGTTAACAGTAACATGTGTCGAAGTGGCAGCTTTGGCAAATAATTTTTTCATTGCTCTTCGACTATGCGAATACCATATCAGTCCAATCAATATTAAAATCATTGATATGCCCACTGTTGTCATGCAACCATCTTTAAGTTTTTCACTTGGAGTCTGAACTTTTAATTCAAGAAAGTTTGTTTTACTCCGTTGAATAAAAGACTGTGATGTTGGTGACATTTTTCGCCAATATCTTTTATAACTTATAAATTATAAGAATTATTTCATATAAATGTCGAGCGTAATGAATTTCAAATCCAACAATGACGATGTCACCAGCATCACTCAAACTTAGATCTTTAACATATATAATGTTTATTTAAACCTGCATTATCTCAGATAGTTTCCATCCAATGAGTCCACAAATGAGTGATGAAAGAGCAATTAACATGAAACAAATGCTTGGTCGCAGAAACGGATCAATCAGATAATGATCACGCTTTCTAAAATTAATTTTACGATTTTAAAATTTAAATTATCCTAATCATACTGTAAAACGGACACCCTAGTTGTATTGGTATCAGAAACATTAGTACAACTTGGCCTTCCACTCCCATGTGGATTAATTAGTGTGTTCTTTTTAATTTGACTTTGTCGTTTGGCTTTTTGAGCAAACTTTTGAACTTTTTCTTCTTCAATATATGAAATTGCTGAGCCACGTCTGATCAAGATTAAGATTTTTTGCAACCATATGATTTATATGTGTTGTTTTTATAATATAATTGCAACGGCGATTTTGACAAAGTGACGTTGTATGTTTTATCGAGGTAAAATCCTGTGTTTGATATGACCTTCATACTATCGAAATCATTCAAAGAATTCATTTTCAATATCTTAGAATCTATACTATTTTGAGTCTTTTTTTATAACTTATTTTCAAATTTTAAATCTTTCTCATTCTGAAGTGTTGTTTTTCCAAACTTTTCAAATTCAGATAATAGCCTGGGCATGTGGAACCGACATATGAAGGCCCTTAAGCGATTTTACCACCGGAAAACTATAGAATATTTCATTTTAAAGTGTTCCAGTTGGTCTTATGTCTTATTATCTCGATTCAAGGTTTAAATACAAGTTTAAATATGGACCAATAATCTCTTAACCGTGGTTAACCCATATCATCCGAAATAAAGACGCCAATCATAGCATACAACTGCCTTAGACCATCTTAGTCGGATCAAGATACATTGACTAAAATAAATTATAAACCTTTTCGTCTGCCGGAATAAAGGTCAATCCACATTAAAATTAAAAAACACAAATTGACGAGGACTTTGATGTCCTTAAAAGTCTCTTTCAGTCTGTTTAGGAGGAAGCAGCTATACGAAAAGTATGTTCAATAATTAAATTCCATATTTCAGAATGAGTTTGGGTAAGTTTGGTTTCAGAAACATGTGTCGAAGTTATAATTTTTTCATTGCTCTTCGGCTTTGCGAAAACCATATCAGTCCGATCAATATTAAAATCATCGTTATTCCTACGTGAAACTGACATGAAGCCTTTTTGTGAGATCTACCAGTATTCAATCAAATCTCTAATTCACCTTTGTAAGTTAAAGTTCATAAAATAATGGCACTCGCCGTCTTCGTCTTTTGAAAATGTCAAGAAAGAATCAGTCTTACTAAGTTTCTAATTTATATTAACTTCACTTTGTCAAACTTCACTCTTTTAATCCTATTTGAGCCTCGTTACATGGATCGCCCCTAAGTTGCTGCCTGCTGCACCCCTTACATGGGGTGATTGGTAATAATATGGGCCATTAAAATCCGTCTGCCAAATTTCCGGTTTTGCGCTGTTATTACAAATCGAAACTCCTATTGTCAATTTTGAAAATCGACCATAAGTCAGTTCATAAACGCTACTATCAAACATCAGTTATCTTAATCACTTTCGTATATTCGGGATCGGTATTTTTTCTCATTCTTTCCTTACACTAGAATCCGTTTTAATGAACAATTTAATTGAAAAACTTGATTTTATGATCTTTAATTGATTACTTGTCCACCGCAAGATAACTTTTTTTTTACCGTCCGGGTCTTGAAACTTCAAGACTTAAAGTCAGTTACAAGTCAAGGTTAAAAATGGGGTAAAAAAGTTAGAGTCAATTACAGTCAAATCTCTGATGTCATCTTATATTCAGACGCTAAATCGTTTAATTGACATTCGGACTCGATGTAATGTATACAATTATACAGATTTCTTCTATGTACGACTGAACTTCTGATACACAGTAAATTACAAAAAATCGAACAGTTAAAAATTCAATAATAATAATAACCGGGTTGACTGACAAGGCCAAACTTTTAAGCATTTTTCTATGTCCGTGTAAATTAAATAATTTCTTTGGAAATACTAGTATATATTTACTGCTATTTCCAAAACCAGTACCAAAGACCAATAGAGTCTGAAACTTTAAATTGAAAGTAAAAATTGAACTGTGAACTAATTAAGTTTGAAACATATGTTATATTTAGTACTTCATGTTTCATGAATCAAATCGTATGCTTTGCTACGAAAAACATAAGGGTGGAATTGAAAAATGAAAATGAAACACTTTTTAAAGTCATTAAAATAAGGAAATTATAATAGAATTTGCAATGAGGAAAGAATGACGGTCATTCAATGACCCAATTCTAATGATACCAATTCTGTATATCAATCATAGTCTATGATTCATAGTTGTTTCTTTGTTTAACACGATGCGTCGATGCTTTATCCTCACATAAGTGCTCTTTTAAACCCCCACTAAAAGTTTTTTGCTATTTAAGCTTTTCAAAAAACCATGCCTAAACCAAATCCCACTCATTGGTCTACTGACTATGAACCACTATTTCTCTTGACAATATCCTATGTGTAGTTGGTTCATTTTGATTTGAATGGGCTTAAAATATAAATTATTCTTACAATTCATTATTAGTATTTCTTGTGAATCTCTTAATTGACTTGTTCTGTTGATTGAATCTTGTTATGGTTGGTTTTCTCGCCGATCCCTGTATTGAACTTTTACTTTTAAAATGCATTTTTGCGATTCGATATTGAATGATATCGAATAGGAAAGGAAGAGTCGGGCTTAATTTGGCGGATAAGCTGCCACTGAGCCCTTTTACTGTCGTTTGAAACTCTTTGCTCAGATAGAATAACTCTACAGTAACACTTATATCGAATGCAATAAATTATAAACAGCCATAAAATATATTATTCGTCTAAAATGCGTAACGTCGATCTCCGTGCGGCCAATTAGTTTTTACTGAACATCTGTCTATATTTTGGACACCACTTGACCAATAGGTCGTGAATGATAATCAATTTTTGACGGTCAATAACGCGTTTATCTTAATCATTCCTTGTTGACTTTACTGACAGATATGGTGAAGAATAATCCACTACTGATCCTCGTTGACTTCTGTACGTTGAGTGTTTTCGAATTTGTGCATTCGGATCTCTTTTATTTTGGTTCATTATTTCAATTTTAAGATCTTTATCAAAAGATATTTCATTAACCAGGATAAGGATATAAAATCTCGGTCACAAAATAACCAATCCATCAAAATTGAAGTCCGTTCAATGACAGATTATAGCTCTTATAAAAGTCTAACCATTCGTGCCTTGCTTTGATGTGGAAATTTCAGTCATTGTTTAGTATTAACTATTTTCAGGGGCTTTTTCGGTTTTGGTGACAGATGCATCTAGATGTGTTTTACAAGACCTAAATTCAGTCATTTCGCTATTCATTTCGCTATTCATTTTGCTATTCATTTCGCTATCCATATCACTATTTATATAATCTGCCATCATTCATAATTATTCATCTCAAAAAGTCAAATCCGATTATTTTTCTAAGTTTCATATGATTTAACATAATATTCGGCCTTATTTATATATTCATAGAGAAAAAATTAAATGAAATTGAGCTCAATTTTTTCTTTAATTGGGGTTTCCCAAGCAAATGATGACTGCAAGCGTGATTATAGGGTTCTTGTCCCACTTTATGTCTGGCCTGCAGGTGGCACTACGGAGATGTGTGGCAATGCTAATTATTTAAAAGTTGCAGAATCTGGTGAAACATCAGTTGCTATAGTTAATGTTTCCAATGGAGAAGGGTCTTCGGATCCATGGGAGAGAAATATGTTTCGAGCATGTTTCCAAGCTTTGAAAGATGGAGGAAACACCGTCATTGCCTATATTCATAGCGGATATGGTCAACGAGCTCTTTCTGATATTCAGGACTGGTTCATTGAGCGAAACAATTATGCTTTTTAAATCCACTCTTTGAACTTTATCCCTCTCGAGTAGTGTTCACGTCTTCTGAAACCATGTAAGGGCGATATGGACAAGTGGATTGATGATTTTGGTTATGAATTGTTGGATGGGGTCTTCATGGATGAAACCATGTCAGTTTACGAAGACCCGTCGCTTAAGCAACTTTATTTTGACTCAATTTCTTATATTAGGAACGGATTCGTGGACATAGACTGACAAAAAGACTTTTGACCAAAAGTCTAATAAATTCAATTTTTTAAAAAATCTCCGCTTATTCCTGATTTTAAAGATCTAAGTTTACAGAAGGTGGTAAAGATGCCTTTATTGTTGGGAATGCTGGTCAAGCAGCTGCTATTGATATTATAGAAGCCTTTGACTCAGTCTGGTTTCATATGCTATCATATGAGGCGATTTAAATTATAGGTATAATTCATCGAACCCATATCATGGGCAAACATTTATTTGAAAACCTTTTCAAGTCGTTATCTTCGAACAACCAATGAGGAACTTTGATAAGGAGAATTGTCCAACCTATGAAAAAGACACACTCTACTGTGGAATGTCATGGCATCCAGAACTAAGTACGATGCTTGAGGAACGCGGATAAGAATCAAATGATAACCGTTTGATAAATTAAACTAATTCGATGTTTATAAAGTTCATGACCGTTCACTAAATAATACCCACTTAAAAGATGGTTGGCGATGGAAGTATTGGAAAAGATAAGCTCTCGTCATTGATTTATGCAACATCACAGGTAAGCTTTTGAACCATATATGACCATAGTCCAATTTTGAATAGACTCAGAAATTCAAGACCTACTAACAAGAATATTGAAGGACAATTTGGATTACGCATTAACTGCCGCGATCAATTCAAATACTGAACTGGTGTATGTTACAGACGCAGATACCAATGAAAATCTTTGGGGACGATTACCAGTTTACTTTGATGAACTTGTTAGTCATCAAACTTTTCAATGCTCTCAAGGTAGGATATTCAACTTCATAAAAGTTTTAATTCTCGAGCATTCATACATTAGACGTCATAATTTATGAGTCATAATAAGTTGTCGTTATCCAAGGCATGCAAAATATATATTTATTCACATTTATAAAATGACCGACAATTTACCAATGTTTAAATTCGGCGAATGAGTGGTCTTCGCAAATGGAATCTCGGTGTCACACGGCTCCAATCTCCACTGCCACCGATATCACGCGGTGGTCCTGAATCTACTGATAATACCAGGGATGTGAAATCAGCTCTTCTATATAAATTGGAACATATATGTATATGAATCATATACATATCATATAATATGATATACATATAAATTATATCATAGAGACAGGATATACAGTATACTATATCATATACTGTATATACACTGATGATGGTCAAAAATTTTGACTCAAAATGGTCATTACTAATATCAATAGTTATTGCTGAACATTTTCTCATCCCTGGATGAAATTGGAGTGAATTCTTCATTCATGTCAAAGATAAATTTATAGAACCATCCACTGAAGAACCCATGGCTGTAAACGGTTCCAATACAAACTTCAATACAATTTTAAATATTGTTACGAAGATATCAAGTATTTTATTAAAAACCCGACCCTGATAAGGATAATAAATATAAAAAGCTGCTTCATAAAAGTTATTTCTTCGAGAACATCGGCGATAAGCATATATTTGTCAGCCATAATGCGAACGCTCACCCACTTTATGTGTATTGGAACATTGTTGGAACATAAACATGGAGCCTTAATGATCTATTCTAGAGTTTTGTTCACGATAACATCATACTTAAGATCTGAAGCTTCCAGCAAATCGATTTGGGAACTGTAGTTTATTCTTAAGAATAATAAAACACGTTTGAAAACCATAAAAAGTCACGTGAAATCTAATACCTGTTCTGAATCAGAAAACAACCCTTTAAATTTAAATTTTTAATAATTTTCAATATGAAATTTGGTTACCTTTCTAAGTTAAATTGCACGTGTTCAACTATGCGAAGTCTATGTCTGTGAATAAATTATATGGTATGGTAATGAATTTGGGATGACCACAAAAATGGCAAGCTTCTCGAATATAACGAAAAGCTTCTTAAATACTACATTCGGTTCATCACGACTATTCAACGTCGTCTTTATGTTCTTAAAAGTAATTTTGAAAGTTTATCGATGGTAAAGTTCTTCAAAGTGGTTAGTAAGAGGACTAGGAATGCCCGAAAGTGAGTGACCTAGTGCTCCATTCTGCATTCGTAATGCTTAGAAGTTCAGAATTTGAACTTCAAATAGGACTTCGAACAAAAAAGTTAGTTTTTGAAAATCGATTTCACAGTTCAGTTTCAAAGCAACAGATAAGTACGAACAACGAACAGTTTGACTACGTGTTCAGTCTGGTTTTCTTGACTACTAAACTTTGAGCACCAAACTCAAGGCAAGCGCTTGCGGTTTTTGAAAATACCACTTGGTTTTGAATGTTGGCTGTATAAAGCTAGACTAATTGTTGATATTGAAGCTCAATCTTAGTGGTTCCACTAGATTGAATTATATTTATGCTGCACGTGACCTTTACTGTATAAAGTGCCGTACTTACAATCACTTTGAAATGTATTTTTTAACTCAAAAACAACTAAAGCAAGCTCAACAAAGCAACTTTTTATATTTTCTATTAGTGGAGTTTCCATCGCTTACAAAAGAAGTATACTGTATACGCTTGCCTACTATAGAACATTTTGAGCTTAGGCTCAAACCAGGTCTGAAACAGCTGATTCAACACTCAATATCATTGATCTTGATCTGAGTCCTCAAGTTTGATCAATTTTAGTGTATTTGAATTAAAGTACCTTTTCATCAGCAGACTTGATGAGGCCAAACGGGTTCGGGTTTGAATCCTTAAATGAGCGTTTAAGTGAGTTAATCTTAGTTTGGTATATCAAATAGCGTTGAAATGATCGTTCAAAATAATCCTTGAAATCATTTTAGTTCAAACTTTGTCATTTTCAACGATATGATCGAACTTAGACTTGCTAAACTGGACAAGAACTCGTGAGTAAGATAATTTTTATGAAGGAGCCTAGGCTACCTAGCTCTCCTTGCGAATGAAGTTATCTTTAACGATTACTTTATAACCATTCCGAACGAGATAAAATGCTTAAGTTCTTTAGTTCGTCGAACCAAACGCGGTTTACACTGACGGTACATGTGACATGCTTCCAAACCTTTTATCATATTGTTTATAATAGCCACAAGCTACTGTATAAAGTGATGCTAAAAGCACTTTTTTGTTTTATCGCCCAATCCCACCCAGATATCCCAACCTTAAGGTTTTTGAAACTCGAAAGTGTGATTAAATGCATTTATTATGAAATGTGTCGAGGAGAAATAGGGATCAGGAGAAGTGAATATAAGTGAAAAAGCGCCGTGTTTGAAAGTAGTGGCCAAAATATGGAAAACTACTAAAATCGTGGGCAGAATGGATAGAAAATTCCTAAGGAATATAAATTACTGAGGTTTATGTTTACGGGCAGGGGTCTTTGGGTTTAGGTTTGCATGTGGTTAGGGGCAGAAATAATATGTTGAATAAGAGAAGCTTGCGTGGTGAATGTTTCAGGACATTTTTCGCAGCTTAATTTTTGTTTTTTCGGCGAGAATGAATCATGATCTTCAACTTCTTCAATATGAGCAGTTGAAGACCCGCTAGGTTGCGCTGCAGTGTTGTGTGAGGTGAAAAGAGGCTTATTTGGCATATTGAATATGTTATGGTTTGGCATAATGACAGAGATTGGCGCTGCACCAGTTCCAGCAGAAGAGCTGAAGCTTGAGGAAGAAACGGTCTTATTGTTCATATTAGCGAGGCTTGTGATAGGATAACTATTTGTGTAGGCGGATGCAGAGGTGGCTGCGGAGGAAACCATTGCAGCATTTTTAGCAGCAGCAGCGGCGATGGCAGCGGTAACTGGAGAAGTATGAAGTCCTCCAGTGAAATTGCTCAAATTAGGAGGAGATGTTTTAATATGGTCTTGATGGTTTGAGTTTGGTATCATACCACTACCAACATGTGATTGTGTTGGTGTGATGGGTGCAGGGGTAAGAATTGGCAACGACAAAGACGGTTTAGCGGGTGAGGTTTGGTCGTTGTTGAGGTTGAACAAGTCTAAACCGGACATTGGTAGACCTTTCATGGATGGTGGAGGTAATAATGACGGTGGAAATGACCCATTTTGGTTGGGTTTGGGTCCCTTTCTGAAAAGAGAAGGAGGGACCAAAACTGACGAGTTTGATGAATTTGTATTTTGAGAAGCTTTTTCTCTTAAACGCATAATTGAGGCCACGTGAGTACGGTTTACATCTTTGCCCCATCGTTTAGCAAATATTTCGGCAGTTTGATTGAATGTCATCTCACTAAATTATTTCTTAAATATGGGTATTCGATCTTCAGATGGTAAAAAGGGGTAAATAATGGACAAGTACCGTAGTAGATATTTTATATGATATTATCAAAAGTTTATTAGCCACGTGAAACTACCATCCTCTGAGTCTTCTTATCACTGATATTTTATGGTATCCCGCCAAGCTTGTATCAGTCTCTACATCAGTCCCACCGAGGGGATAAAAAATTAAGGGGTTTCAGTATCCTTTCAGTTTTTTTTTTGTTCAGTATCCTACCGAGAGGAGGTCGGTGAAAAGGATGATGAAATAAGTCTCGAATTAACCTAGTATAAGTGATTCAAAAGGAGATAAAGATGGAAGAAGTCACTAGTGTCACCAACATTGATCGATAATTGAATCCCTTTTATCCATCAAGTGGTCATCCCTTATCGTCACGAACTTCATTTCCCACCGACCCATCAATCAAAATTGACTGAAACCAACTACTCTAGAACATATTATCCATATCAACTTTCTCAGAGGTCTTAAAAATACCCACGGTGCACCGGTTGTAAAATTTTTTTCAAAGATTTACCTATTATCAGCGAGGAAATTTGAAATTTCTTCTCGTTCATCAGGTGTGAGAATAACTCTAGATCTTTTTCTTTTCATGACCATTGGGCCATCCTGCTTTGAACCTTCATCAACAAACTTATAATGAGTCTGTTCACATCCTTTGTATGCTTCATCCAACCACTTGTCGGTGTTTTCTTTCGTTGTTATTATTTGCCTTCAAAAATCGATTAAAAACATAATTTATAATAAAATACAAAAAAAAATAAAGTTTAAAACGTTCGGTACAAGCATTATATTAGGTACTTTGGTATTAAATGGTATATTATGGTGATTGTTGGGCAAGCGGAACACACTGTAAAACATGCAAGACAATCTGCAACCGAACATGCTTTGAAAACATGCGGAGGAAGCTGTCACGCAGCTTAAAAAGCTTCGAAATCACGTGATATGATTTGCTGAACTAAATGATAGTCACTCACTAAATTTCAATATTATAAAAGTATTTATCAAAGGATTCAGCCATGAAAAATTATTGAAAATATACAGTGATGCCCTCTCTGCATAACTCTACATTCCCAGCATTATTACTATACAAAGGCCAAATATCTTACAGTACCATACATAGTACTAATACACTGCCACCTGTTTGCGCTGTTGAGCTGTCTTACCTTGCAGTTACAGTCCGATTCCAAAGTTCAGAGAAATATCGTGCATATTCAGGATAGGTCTTATCGGGATATGTTGTGATATATTTTGCGATTTCATGTTTTTCGCCGAAACTAAGTCGGATGAAAGGTTTTCGCTTCTGAAGGTGGTCCACTGACCGCCCCAATTTACGATTTTGACGAGCCAAAAGCTTCAAAAGCCAACCTAGACATAAATGTTAAAACTGTAAAAATGTAATAAAATGTATAGTAATTCAAAGACTGGCATTACGTGTCATAAGTCAGGTCATCTATGGGCCATAGACTATGGGGAATAACTTATAATTCATAACGGCCATGGATAACAGGCAAAGTTTAGAGTAGTCGTAATATCATATGATACAAAAATTTGAGAATTGAAAGCCTAAAATTATGAGTGAATTGGATATAATTGATGGTTTCGTTTACCATTTATCATATTCCGACTCATATCCGACAGTTATCTCAAGGCATCAATCAGGCTACTGTATTAACGTGTTATAGTGTGTATTACACGACGTTCCTAAAATTATTATCAAATGTTCAGACATTGACTTTCTAGACTATTTTAATGGGTACTTTTACGATTCAAAATTTATGATATGGATTAACCATGGGAATAATCCGTGTGACATTGGGTTTATTTAAACGTTGACGAATGTTTACCTTTTGAGGCGTTGAAGTTTTTAATTCCAAGCATGTCGGCATATTCGAGCGCCTTTTGTCGGACAATCTTACTGCTTAATTGTTTTCCCTCGGCTTCTGCCTGATCAAATAATTCGGATATTTTGGCTTCGATTTCAGGAAAAGCAGAGTTTCGACTTTTGAATTTTGGCGACTCCGATGAACCAGTTTTTGATAATGCGAGAGATGTTTCAGACCATCCACGTGATCCTACAGAATCTAAAATATTCTTTTATCGGTCTGGTCAATAATGAAATGCATTTTTGATTTGAAAAATAAACCAACCTGAATTGCGAATGTATCCAATGACCTTTGGAGCCAAGACTTTTGAAAATTTTGCGCTAAAGAGAATTGAAGCATCTTCAAGACTGACTTTTGGATTGTCCGTGATGAATTCAGAGATTTCCGTCTTCTGGGTTTCATTCAACTGACTTTGAATAATTTCTAGAATTTCGGCTTCTTCTCGTTCACGTTCTTCATGTTCCTTTCTTTCCCTTTCTTTTTCTTCCAACTGAGCTTTGGCGTTGTTTGCAACGACTTTTCAAGGATAAAATATTATTGGTCGATAAGTGAGTAACAATATTACTTATAAATGTTATGACATGTCACTTAATTTTGAAGAACCCTAACTCCTCAAAGTTACTTCATAAATACATTATTAAATGCTAAATCACTTGAACTTAAGACTTTTCAGTTTTGATAAAAATTATACGAATCGTGATAGTAGTATTATTATTTTTTTGTATCAATACATATTGATAACTCGTTTATAGGGTACTGATAAAAAAGGACTTTTGTATCCTGCCTTGTATTAGCTGGAGAAGATTATTTTGAATTTCTGCATTTAACTGTGTCTGTTCTTCTACTGATTTATTTGCCATATCAGGTAAATTAGCAAAGTTCATAGCACCAAACGGTAAAACACCAGGAAATGTGCCTTCTCCACCAAATAATGAAGCAATTCCATGCGGTCCACCAACTCTTCCGGTGACACCAATAGCATGATCATCTACCGGATCATCTTCCGTGGGATCGATAATCTCTTCAGGTGAAGTTGGTGTCGAATGGTCATCAATAGGAGATGCCTCATTGGGAGATACTTGATCAGCTGGAGATCCGTCAGAGGAAGATCCTGCCGAGTTGACAATTTCTTCTTCTGAATCATCCGGACGTTCTAGTTTAACTCCTGTTGGTGAAGGCATATAATCCTGAAAAATCATTTTTACGTTTAAAAAATTTCAAACTCTGAAAACAGTTCTGAATTTGATTGAATTTAAAAAAAATTGATCAATATTGACAATATATAATGACAGAATCTAGAGAGTGGGCTTTGATCGATCAGACAGTAATAAATCGTGATCGAAAATACATGAAATTACAAGAAACAAAGAATCAAATACTTTTCAAGGACTTTTAGCCCCGACTAAAGCTTCTCGTAAGCTTTCAAACCCGTAAGCTCAAATTGTAAACTGAATTATCACACCTGAAATAAGACTCATACCGTGTAGTCTGTTCTTAGGCCCGTTTGAATAGGTAAAATTAGTCGGATGAATTCCGGACAATTCGGATAACGGCGGACAATCGGTTTACGGTTTAGTGGTCATGCATCATTTAGCACGTGTCAATCTTTAAGACTTGACGTATCAAATTAACCACAATCAAGATCGTAAAACCTCGATTTCAAGTCACTTTTATGACCCTTAAGATTGACCAGTGTGTAATGAATGGTGATTATCCAAAATACGCAATATTTATTTCCTATACAAATCCACTACATATTTCCTTATATTTTCTTTCATACTCCTTATCTTTCTATTTTAAACCCCTTTTCTTCCTCAACCCTATGTAACTCCTTTTACGATCCTTAAATGCTTACATGCTAAGGTAAAAGAGTATGATCATTTCCGGAAAAGCTTTTACAAACTAAGGCGACCTCCTTCTACTTTATTTTTTTAATATGTGGCTTACTGTATTCAGAATGTTCTTATTGGCATGTCAAACAGTAACATTCGTACTTAACGACCAGATTATAAGAAAGATTATGGTGTTTTGCGGTGTTGTTCGAGGGACCACCAAGCCCGAACTGAGTCTCTACCTCTGCATTCAACACATGTGAATCTGTAGTGAGGTCAAAAATTGAAAGATTAAGGGCAGCCACAGTACCATCAACATTTTTCGGGAATTTACTATGAGAGTAACCTAGTTAAAAAGTTCATAAGTTACTGTTTTCATCGATAGTAAACCCATTCAGAACAAAATTCAGTTTGATGTATTAAGAAGCACGAGAAGCACGATGTATTAAGAAGCATGAGCATAATCAATTGTCCGTGATAAATGTCCCATGAATTGTTCTTAGAACACATTCATTCTACAATTAGGCTTTCTTTAGGGTGTTCTTAGGGGCTGTCCTTTCATTAATGTGAGGGAGGAGAACGAATGTTGAAAATATGTTGGTTTTAGGGTATTCAAACTGAATTGATGCGGAACGAGAACGAATCCCAATTGTTTCAAAACTCTTAAGACCTCCCTATTATTCAATTACCAACTCAAAAACAATTCTAACCTAGTACTATATTACTATTTCATTTCAGGAAATCATATTTTTCATTATAGTCATCCATAACCAGAACGGTTGTAAAAAAAACCAAATGTCCGGTTTTAAACCCACTTTAAAAAAAATTCTTAATCCACATCATTGATCACGTTTCGTCTGATGCTGTAGAACCCAAACCAATCTGAATTATCCCAAACACAACCAAAACATATCCCATTTTACCTTCATTATTGAAGTTTGCTGCATTCCTGGTACCCATGGAACAGGACTGTTATGATTTGTATGCATTTCCATATCTCTTTATGATCTGTTTTTGATTTTTTTCTCTTCTCAGTTTTTTTTCACTCAAAAATGAACAATAAAAAATTTTATTTTTACAGTCGAATTTTTTCTTCCAAAAATATAGTCTAAAAATGAAGTTTTTTCTTAAATGGTTCTCTACTAGCAAAAGGTGGATGGTGCTAGACTGTAGTAGATTACTTCAACTTCCTTCAAGCCCCCCAGGCAGAGTCACCTCTACTCCACCCGAGATGACGGTAGCGCGATGCCACCACGGTAATATACTAGACCTGAAATAAGGTTTAGTACTCGACCATGCAAAATAAAGGGTACCTCCCTAAATGCAGTAATTGGTTAAAACTGTAGTCAACAATCCATTCACAGTCATAGTCTTCAAGAATTAACATATTCGTACATATAATAATCATTTTGACTTATATATACATCATTGAACAATTGCATTAACCAATCAATTTGGAATGATTCAGATTAAATTATGTAGGGAACGACTCTTTTGGAATTGGATGAACCCGAACATTCGACTTCAACAGTTAGATGGTAATGACTGCCCGCAATCAATGTTGGGGTCTGGTGTCACAGTATCACATAAATAAAGTTATAATACAAGTCTTCACTAAAAAGCTATTCGATGAATTATTACTATAGCGGAATTGTTAAATTTTCTAAGCGAAAAGTAAATATCATAATAGTATAGGTTACTTGCCGAGAATCAGAATGATGATACTTACTATGTAGGAGCTCTCTTCAGATATATTTCAGAGAGGTTTCACCGTACCACACCACCAAATACTGAATCATACTGTTTTAAACATTGAGGAACTTTACGTACGTTCGTCAATTCTAGCGATAATTTCTTCGTGGTGATTCGGCGATTATTGAATTATGAATAGTTATGCAAATGATAATAGATATTACTGGTGAAAGACTTGGTACTTTTGAAATTGTACTAGACTGGAGGTTGTAGACTAGGCGTTGAACCTGGCTCCAACATCATTGCCAAGTTCGAGAGACCCTCCTCCACGTTCAAATCCGTTCAAAAGTGCTTTCATTTATCAAATACCATAAAGTTTTATTATAAGAATAAGAACCTTCTAAACTGGAATAATTACAGTCTTTCTGACTGTAACGCTGCCCGAGGCGCCTTTTATTCACCAGACCTCATTTTAAAAAGCTAAATTTTCTTTTGATTAAATATCCCGAACATCAATTTTTGGGTTAGATAAAAAACTCCGTTCCTCCAATGTCCCTTCTAATACAGTTATGTCCCATGAAGAGCCAACGACTAAATGAGCAAATGGAGAAATTGGGACAAAACAAAAACAACCTCAACTATGACTGGCTCGATAAGAAACCTATTTCGTCAGTCCAATTCAGTTTCGAGGGACAATTACTTTACCCAAATTATAATTGAAATAACCCGATTCAATATCGAGCCAGTTATATATGAAATTGTCCCTGCAAATCTCCCCAATTTCGCAACAATAAATACAGACTCTTTTTTTGCTGTGGGATTATGTTAGAAGTTACGTGAGATCATGAACTTTTAGGAGTAGAATAACCTATTTGAGTTAAAATTGCTGTAATTATTTCATTCTTGGCCATTCTTGATGATCATTTATAATGAAAGGATGGTGTAGTAGACTGTTGTTGGCTGCTCGCCCTGAGTTCCTCCCTTTTTAAATCCCATTCAGACCATTACGGAGGCCTCAGGACTGTACTAGACTTTATATAAGTACTGTACCAGCCCCCTTGTGACATGATGAAGCTACTCGGCATGACTTAGCTCGGCGTGGAGCTGAAGCAAAATAAAGAAAACATGCTAAACTGCATTTTATTTATCCCTTAAACAATATGAGCTAGTAAAAGAGGACCAGCTCCGGCTCCTATTATCTACCGATCACTCTTCAGTACGTTAATTCGGAGAGAAGAGTACTGGGTTAAGGACCCTTACAAGTACTATTAAGTCTATTTGGACTATTTGTTCCCATTCGGAATTATTCGGACAGTGTCCGCACTGACCTAGACAAATATTTACACCTGCCTTTATTCTTTTGTAACCATAAATGATCATTGTACTGTTTTGTCATAAGTTATGAGGTGACATTTCAGAATTGGCTAGTTCTGGAAATTTACTCTAGTCATAACAGTTATAGTTATATGACTGAGTTAGAAACAGCTTCAAACTGCAACCAATCAATGACACTTCCCAGAAAATGTCCACATAAATATACGTTTACAGAATGATGAAACGTAGAATGTTTTCCATCCCGTCATAGTAATAATCATGTGTTATGATTCATGTCATAAATTACTGTTACGGTCACATGATCACAATATTGTGACTTCTTAATAGGCCAAGCATCGATTGATGATTATTGTTTAGGGACAATGGGGACTCTGTAAACAACAATAAGTCAGTAAACAATACTAATACCAACATTAAAAACGGGCTTGAAAAGACGATTAGTTCTAAAACAGTGTATCATCTTTCTCATCGTCAATTTGGGTAGTACCCAATGGGAACCTAGCCACTATGCTTTTTTTACGTCTGTCACGATATGGGTGATGACGATGAGTATGGAGAATCAGTCACGTGGACTTTTACGGCTAGTATTTTAGAGTGTTGTTTGTGTTTACTGAGCTCGAGATGCGTGAAGCTTTAATTTGAAGCCGCCGCGACCAGATCGGATCCGAATCATTGATTTTTATCTTCTAGAGAGATTCTACTGAACCATGAATATTATTACACTCTGATTCCAATCTCTGGGTCTCACCTGCATATTATCCTTCACTCAGAAGTTTTGTCATGTCCGCGGTGACTAAGTTAGTGAGGTACGGAAATGTTGTACCTTTATAAACTGAGAAATCGATACTTATTGTCCACGTGACAAGGCAACCTTTAGAAGTTTGAAAATAAGTTGGATGCTTTCAAGCTTATGATAATGAAAATCTTGACTCGTTAAGATTCAACCAGACCTTGATTTTAGACTATTAACAATCGTGGCAAATCAGCGCGTATTTTTTGTCTTGTATACTTGTCAGCCTCCTGGACACAAATCAATAACATGGGATGGCAACTTGAAAATAATTCAATCCTAGCTTTGCATTCGATGGCTAGACTTGAAGACTATCTTTTATTTTTTCTATTGAATACTATTTAAACGTGGTGCTTTTACCAATCTTGTAACTATCGATTTTAACTTTTTATTAATATTTGAGTTAGTTTTGACTTTAATTTGAAGTTTACGGCAATTAATAGACTATAATTTATAGTCTGTATAGCTCTCTGTCGGCTACTTTTAAAAACTAGGAATTGCACCAAATTAAAGTGGTAGTGAATACGAACCAGATTTATAATTGCGCACAAGTGTACCTGACTTCGTACTGCACTATACTGTAGTCTATACAGTTGAGTCTATAAATTATGCACCTCAAGTAAATAACAGGCAGTATAGTCTATACGTCTCAGTGTATAATATAAACTGTTTATGAAAGTTGGGTCAAGTTCATTCAAGTTTGGGTTGGTTTTGAATTCGGTGTAGGTGAAAAATGTACATAATACTATATTTAGTAATGATGCATTACTGTAACTGAGTCAGTAAGCTTTTGCCCTGCTTCCGTAATTAAAAAATAGCCCGAGAGTCACTCACATCGAAATTAGAAATGCCATTATAATTACTACCTACCTACAGTAATACTGTATCAAGCTCGTAATAAATACCAAATACCATTATTTTTTTCGGCTTTATTTGACCTCATCTTGACCTCAGTGATGACTTTGAAAGCTGGAATTTCTAAACGAGTTCAAACGCAATAGATTAAAGAATTTTCAGAAATGGTAATTTGATAAAGTTCAAGGTTGCATTAGTTACAGTAAGTGATTTTAGAGAAGGTTGGTCCGGGCTGCAATTAAGGGTAGGATCGTCATCACATTTGGGAATGATTACAATCACGTGATACAGAGAGTCCTCCTATCATGTGACCCTAATCACGTGATCGTTTAAATTCCAAAAGTAAGGTATCCACTTACAAGCATTTATGTCACGTGATTTAAAGTCCTATTTAACACACATGCAACTTGATGGGAATGTTCTTTCAACCTTATTTAAATTAATCCTTTTTAATAAGCATCTTTGGCCCTTTCAATAACCAATTGAAAACCACAAAAGACTTTAGCTCATTTTATAAAAGCTTAAATTAAAAACGGTAACCCTTAAAGTTACGTTTACGGTACCAATTCCGTGTAGTACAATTTACCAGTTGATTGAATTTTAGATCAGAAGTACCGAATCGCCGATATTTTGATTCTCAGTATACAATAATTCACTTAAAGATACTGTGGTAGGCCTTAAATTTTCCCCTGTTACTTATTGAGTCAAAAGTCAGACAAATTGTAAAACAATAGTGCGCTAAGATTAACGTAAATAAATGGTTTAGGTTTTTTATGGCTCATAAAATATCAAAAACTAATATTCAAACAATTCTCCGACTACTCTATAGCGTGTATCAATGCTTCAGTGATCAGACAAGCACTATAACAACCTGCACTACACTTAGTGACCGCACTACCGTCATACTCCATCAGTCCAGGATTCTATTTACTCTGGACCATCACCAATCGCTATGCATAGTTCGCTATGTCCACCTTGCCTTAAGATACACATAATTCACGTTGGTATGAATTTGTACATCTCATAAATTATTAAAGTAAAGTTATGGTTTATTAATATTTGGGTGAATAGTCTACGAAATATACAGCAGTGTTTATACCTATAAGATTGAATCGTTAATCAAGCATCTGTTCTAAATACAGGGTAGGTTAGTGCAGGGTTCATCACAATCCCTCCGAAGCTGCTTCCTGTTGCTTCCAAAATTGGCTCAATCTTTAAAGCTTCCAATCCCAAAAGCAATACTAAATTCAATCCCTTCGAAGCTGAAAGCCGAAAGGCTTTTGAAAATCTCTCAATCACAAAAGCTCAATCACTGTGGCTTCCAAAAAAAGCACAATCTTTCTCAATCTGCTTTTGGGAGGGAAGCAATGGTGATGAACCCTGGGTTAGTGTTTGGTTTTTCACGGGCCTTGTAGCAGTGTAAAATTTATAAATTCCCCCTCAAATAGTTTTATTTTACCATTGAAACGTTGTTCATCATCAATAGAGCCATTACATGGAGTATTTACAAGCGACTTTTGAGTAAAGACAGATGAAAACTAAAATAACGAAATATATTCGATAATATAAATAAAAAGAATGCTTACCATTTTGTTATCTTTTGCGTGGCTTCAAGTAATTCCAAACGAAATTAATGACCCATCGGTTGAAAAAAATAGCTAAGGGGCATTTGATAACCAATATTTTAATTTGGAAAAACTAATTCGGGTTCAAGATTGGACATATTGATTTGAAAAGACTCAGTTCTTGCGAGACCTGAAACTTACCTTTTCTTTTAATATTTAAATTGTTTGCCGAAACGACTAAAAAAATCATTTCCAAAGATAAAATTTTGAACTTATAATTCAATGAATTGAAAAAAAAAATCTTTTTCGGATATCGGAAAAGGTTTAATTTCTCAAATCCAACAGACGAAGAACTGTAATGAAAAACGTTTATTATGACATGCGATCGACTGAACTTGACTATAGTTTGGGCAAGTTGGGACAGATTTTCTAGACAGCTTCCTGGAGCTTGTGGCCACGTGGTAGTATTGCTTGAAATCAAATTTTATCATCTCGATGGTTTCACCTTAACTTTTTACTCTTATATCAGTGTATATAATATCACGATGTGTCGTTCTCCTGTCGAGTCCCAAATTATTCCATGATCAAATAAGTCCTATTTCATGCCGTTAAATTAATACAGTACACTAGTTATATCTAGGTGACCATTAAAAATACGGTTTTAAATACCTCATACAAGCTGCAATAACGAAGCTAAAAGCTTTGTTTCGGCTTTAGCTTGATTAGTGTACCGAGCATTACTTTCAAAAAGTTCTCGAAGGATAAATATTCAACGATGGTACAGGGGAGGTACGATATATTAGGGGAGAATTTTCAGGCTCGAGGCGATTCGATTCTATAAACGATACAAATAAGACTGAGTTAGTATTGATGTTTTTGGGTAGGATATTCCTACTAGGAATCTCAAAAAAACGAAAATTTGGACTTCGGGTTTGATTTCAGAAATTGTCTTGAACGATCTATCATTTGAAAACTAATATTAAGAATTTAGAATTTTCGACTTCTTTCAGTTTTTTGAGCGTTCTCCACAACTCTTCTGACTTTGACCGTTTTTCAAGAGATTACCTTTTCAGATAAAATTATTGTGATTTGCATATTCGAAATTGGATTTATAAAAAGCTTTGAGTTCTTAGTTTATTCGGTCTCTTTTTATTTAAATTTTTAGTCTTAAATACAGTTTAACAATATTTTCAAAAATAGCTATTTTCAGCCAATATAACAAGAATTTCTTATTTTGAATTTAGCTAAAATAAGATCTGTCTCCAAAATAAGCTTGTATACCAATTTGGTACAAACTTTCAAAGTTCAAATGACAGCTTCAAAACGACAATCAGCTGATTCTCACAGAGCTTCTGTATTCAAAATTATTTTCTTGTATTTGTTTAATTTTGGGTCACTGGGTTAGTTGAGAGCATTTTGGAAAGTTTATCGAGACGAAGCCTGATGCTTTGGTCTTAAGACTTAAGTGGTCTAGTATTTGCTTGAAACACAACTGCTTGAACTGAATTCAGGTCTAGTAAAACATGTAATAAGGCCCAAATATTGAGCTGATAAAGGTGTTTAGACTATAAACAGTATCGAACAAGGATGTTCGATATCGCTACAGTAAATACTCCCTTTTCCTATTTTACAACAGCCTTTAGAATGGCCTTTAACGCTAATACCATACGTTCTCGAACATAAAACTTAATTTCTCATTATACGGTATCATCTATCTATTTGAGCGGTTCAGAATACACCGAACCACAGATTGAGTTCATAACATTGCGCTAATAGTCTAAAAGTTTAAGATAGTAGTCTAGCCACATATAAATGTCAAACTTGTATCTCACAGACTGCTCTAGTCCCATTATTAAAGGACAGATTGTTCACTTATCAGCATGTAACTACATTTGCTGTCAGACACGAACTCTGACTGAATAAAACTATGACTAAACCAACAAGCATATTGTACGATAAGCTGTTCAAAAAGGTCAAAAATTACTCCTTCATGAAACCATACATTGAAAAATGAGATAGGACTTTTAAAGCAGCTCTATCGACATATCATATATTATACTTTATGTTATAAAGTATATGTTAAACTCGAAGCCCCAGAAGACGTTGCAACGCGTTCGACTCCGAAAAAATAATCATTTGTGGTTAACGTGATCTTTTAGTCGTTTGATAATTATCAAAAGCGTGAATATAATTCGTACGTAACAATTATTGTACCTTGAAATCGATAGTATTTTCATCCTTAATAATATAAGTCTCTCATAAGCTCTAACTCGCCATCTAGAAGTTCTAGAACCATCCTCCACCAATCATTGCTATTTACAGTACTTAAGAGTACTGTATTATACCCTTTCTAGTCATGCTGCTGCCCAAACCAGTATTAAAGAGCACTTTACTTAATGTGCCAGCTACATTTTATAAGATAAGGCAACCAAAGGGTAGACAGGTCCTCATTAGTTTATTTCAAGAATTAACATATAAAATAGAGCGATCGTATGCTTAGGTCTATACTGTATAGACTCTATACAGTACTTCATGGTAAATAAAACATACAATGTTGTTCTGTATGAAAACGTTAAATCACGTGATTAATGTCGTTTTAAAATTGATAATTCTAGGTTTTTAGTTAATGAATAAATGGGTCTAGTAAAGTGAAGTACCAGGGGCTACTGCGTATTATTTGAAATGAAAAAAGGGTAACTCATGCTGAAACTGAAATTACATTTTGGTATTCAGCGACAAGAAAAAGTCCTAAATTCTTAATAACTGGGTCGATGATGCATCACGACGGTACTTCAAGATGGCCGTGTTTACACCTTCTATAACATACCACTTTGGTTCACTATAAGACGGGTCGAACAGCCAATCAAAAGAAAGCATCATGATCGAAATTCTCGACATGAAGACAATACGTTATCGCATAAATTATACGTTTTGGTATTTTTGATGCAGATACGAAGCCAGCTCCGTTCAATTGATCGTTAAGCCTTCTAAATGATTGCATCTAATTTGCGGCCGTCGAACGCTTGTCATTGAGACAATAAATTTTCAGAAAAACCGATAATTTTTCCGACTCATTCTGATAATTTTTCAAACACATTCGGGTGATATAACTTGAGAGATGAAACTTTATTTTGTTGCTGTGTTGCCTGCAACTGCTTGGGCTGCTGTTGATTGCAGTGATGGTAATAATGGAGGATGTTCCCATGTTTGCAATTATCTCAGACAAGGTTCTCATAATAAGGATGATAAAAAGAAACAAGCTCGGTAAAAATACAAGGACTTAGTATCTGCGATAATGATTTAAAGAATATTAATTCTCCATTTTTGAAGCAGTGATCGAAACGGAAATAACATTGGTTTGGTTATTTCAAAGAATAAATATAAATTAATAATTCTTGCTAAATTATCATAAACATTTGACTTTAACACAGCCGAAAGCCTTTAACACTAAGAGGCAGGCTCCACCGAACAGCTGTTCGGTGCGAACAGTGCGAACAAGCGAACAGCGGTGGACCCTGCTAAGAGGACCACTTTAAATATGCTCTATTAATTTGAACCTCGAAAAGTGGGGAGTGTGAATGTTCAAATGATTGCTGGAGACTTGGTGAAGACGGTTTAGAGTGCAAGCCAGCAGAAGAATCGATTCAAATATCGTGCTCAGCTGATGGGCTTAATATATCTGTTGACCAGGTTATTTTTTATTCAATTTCGATGATACAAATTCATAATTTAAGTGTGTTTATTCTGGCAATACAGTCACAGCTGGTTTTGCTGACTCTGACGAATGTCAACTTAAATTAAACGAGGTAAGTCACTAGATTTCTAGGCAGTGTCCTCTATAAACTTGAATACCTTGTAGGATGGTAGCTCGTATCAGCTCGATAATGTTGCTCTTGACGCGTGTGGTTTCACTGCTGTCACAGTTGGAGATCAAATCAGTTTCGAAAATCAAGTTCAAGTTTTCTCAATGCAAAGGAATGTTGAGTTTCAAGCTCATCCAACAATCAAAACCAGTTTTATTATTTGGATAGGGTCCAAGCTTTGAAACTTGTTGAAGTAATGCTGGAGCCACTGGTAAAAACGCTGGAATCTCAATTTTCACCGGAACAAATCTGGATATCAATGTTGCATGTGCTTTCGACACTCAATTACTCGATGCCAGCACAGAAATCGAAGTAACAAATGAAGATCAATTTTTTGATGGAACCACAGCTCAAGCTGAATTCTCATTTGATGTCGAATTTTATAAAGATTCTACTTTTAGGTAAATAACTTCCCAAACCGGGGAATTTGGTTTGCTTAGCCTGTGATGCTAACTTATAACTTTCGAAAATTATAGTCGTCAAAATAGTTCCCATGCTTTAGTGAATTGTTGGACCATCGATTCGATATGTTTGTCGGTGACACTATGTATTTTGCTATCGAAACAGCTCATGAGCCTATTTCTGGTATTCGGTATTATCTTGAGAGCTGTACTGTTTCTGCAAACATTGATAGTCAAGATTACAGCTATGCAATGATTCAAGGAGGATGTACTTCTCAGCCAAACTACGCTCAAGTACAGCTTGTTGGTGATGATGAAGGTTTAGCCCTTTTTGATGAACACATTGGCGTTTCATATCGCTCATTCCAATTCCGACGTGAGTAGATTTAAAAAACCATTAAATAAATAAAAATGACCACTAACAATCTTTTAAGCCAATGCACCGGATACAGAAATGGAGATGACTTGCAACGTCCGAGCTTGTGTTGAAGCCGACTGTCCAACTTCTTGTTAATCATCTCAAATAAAATTTCATCTATCAATCTTTTGTCACGTGATGGAAATCAATCTTAGCCGTGAACTCTCGACTTATCATCGGGCATCAGTGAGGGCCTTATTTTTGGTTAAGAATCTTAAGATTCAAGGCTAAACTTCGGGATTGATTTATACCAGAAAACTCGCTTTTTGAAGTCTCTTATTGAAATGATTTTCAACTACATATCATATCGTTATTGCGTTTAATGTAGAAAGCAAACTTTGAGGCACCCTTAATAATAAAGGTCATCTCAATTGAAAAAGATTTCTGTGCGAAGAGGTATATTATATGCCATGCATAGCGATATCTCTCATTCTAGGTTTAATCGAAGGTTTGTCTTTAAATATGATATTTGAAATATCAGTGCTTAATATCAATAGTTGGATGAAATTCGCAGAAACTCAAACGAGTTCTAGATCTAATGCATTCCATATCTGTTATGAATTCTTTCAGTGCTTTAGTATCCCGACTTGTACATTAATCATAAGCTAGCGGCTTGTTATCCGGGAATGGCTCTTACGTAGTTTGTAGATGAAGCTAGAGGCCTGAGTAAATAGAGTTCTTACTGACGAAACCTGGAACTTCTCTTCTCACTCCTCGAGTCACTAAGAGAACAACCGATATGGCTTCCGGGTATGATAAGGTATGAGTTTACGCATTTTCATTTCGGAAGATCTGTCGAGGAATAACTGAGGCCAATTTTGAGTTAGTGCTTAGTACAGTAGAACTGCTTACTACTATGTATATGGTTTGGTCATCCCATCGAGGCATATGATGTATCGAGTCATATGATATACACTAAATTATTATATATTATATTTATAGTGTCCGTTATACTAAAACCTTGATTGAATTAATGATTTTGATTTTCCGTTATGCGAGAATCTTCAAACATGATACTGACCCTACGGTTTTTACACATGGGAATTTAGGTTTTTGAATTCGCTCCACAATTTGGTAAATATCAGCTATATGTCTTTATATGTGCATATCTCGCATCCTGTTTTATTTATGGTCCAATGCTGACTGCTGGCGTTTATTTTCAGGTAAATAGGAAAACATGTTATTGGTTTCTTTTAAAATAATGTTGAATAGTATGAACCTGAATTTCGATGCAAGTCGCAGCTTGAATTTTCAGAAGGAGAAAATTATGTAATGGATCAGTCTATATTAGATATGCTATTACTTCCAGTAAACAAGAAACAACCATCTTATAGCCAGTGCCATATCTATCACCACGAAATTCAAGAAACAAGCGCTTGTAATGTCGATACTGAAGGAAGTGCAACGAATGAATTAATGAATGAAAGAATGGACATTGATACAGTAACAACTAGGGATTCAAACGTAGAAAAACGTTTTCTTGGGAATGAAACTGGCTGTTTAGTGATATCAAAGGATCAACATGAGACATGTTCCGAATATGTTTTCAGCTAGGTTCAAGATTTTATTACTGCTTTCAAAGGGAATAAATATCAAATCAAATCATTTTTGAACCGAAATAAGCAAAGAATACGTCAATATATCAGTTACAACTGAAAATAATCTTGTTTGCAAAAATGGTTGGATTGATGAACTGTTAACAGTTGCAGCAATGATTGGAATGATCATTGGTCCAACTGTATCCGGAATGGTTTCTGATCGAATTGGAAGAATCATGTCGATTGTTCTCTTCTGTTTTATTTCGTTTGGTTTCGCTTTGGTTAATGGTTGTCTTGGGTCATATCATTGGGTAAGATTTTACAACCATGCCTAATATGTCAAATGATGATGCTATGAAGCTCAAACGAAAATCAAAAACTTTTTAGGGAATTTATGGTGTTTTCCGTCTTCTCTCAGTTTTTGGTTCATCGGGTATTGGTATTACATATTTTGTGGTTATTATGGAATCGATTGGCGATAGATATCGTCCCAGACTTGGACTTCTTTACATTACCACCACCATTGGTGTCGGGACCGTTCTTCTCAGTTTTATCACTATGGCTTTACGAAAATGGCAGCACGTGAGTTGAAGGGTGTCACTTGTAGGGCGCAGTTGAAAACAAGTGGTACCGTATCAGAGATTGGTTACTGTAAAGTCTTATATTTAGGTCCAATTTGTCCTTGCTGGTTTTTGTTGTATCGTCGCCTTTTTGACAAGAACAATTATGGAGACTCCACGTTGGCTTTACGCTCATGATAAGTATGAACAAGCTCGATCAAATGTTCGTAAAATGGCTTCCTGGTCCGGCATGGAAATTGAAGAAAAAACTTTTGATGAATTTGAAGCTGAGATGGTATGTTTCGCACAAAATCCCCTAGTTGACATAGAGTGAATTCAATAATAGCCAATGAGGTGACTTTGAATGTTTTTGAACTTGAATACTCATATGATGTTCAATATTATATAACTCTAACCACCTTCACCGCTGATGGTTTCAACCGTGTGACGAGTTCTGGTAGACCAAGACTTCAATTTCAAAATAAAGTACCCCAATTTTCGTCACTAGCTTTAATTATGATCTCGCGATAAGCAATCAAACTTAAAACCAGCGTTTAGAAAAAATCTGATGAAGAGGCGCCAATGAGTACTGGTGGTGTGCGTGATCTTTTCCGAACACCTAGAATTCGTGAAACGACAATCATTATAATGCTGAATCAATATGTCCGTGGAATTATCAATTATGGATTTCTTTTTAATATTGGGGGTCTTGGTGGCAACATTTATTATAATAACATTATAAATAATCTAACCGGTATTCCCTGTCTATGTTATTTTTATAACAATTTTTTTTAAATCGCATGAGCTGGGTTTGGCTTAGGAATCATTTGTGGAAATGACCAAAAGTGGATAATAAATGGCTTGGTAGAAAAGGAAACTTCGTTATGACTTTATGGCTTGCTGGTCTATCTTCATACTTGATGTAAGTTCATCAACACTTCGAGCCATGTCTTGTATATAAATTAAAACTCAGATTCTTTGGAAAGCTTTTTGAAAATACACAACTGGTAAATATTTGTTCGTATATCGGTATGTTTGCTTCAACGGCCGCCACAAGTGTCGGCTACGTGTACACAGCTGAAGTGTATCCAACTGAAATTCGCAACATTGGAGTTGGCTGCAGTTCTTCATCTGCGATGGCGGGTGCTCTCTGTGCCCCGTTAATGAAACTGCTTGGTGATGTTGTTTGGTGGTTACCACCTATGATTAATGGAACCTTGGGTACGTTTAGGTTTTAGAGGATTTATGAATGTTTGACTTGATAAATGAGCACAGTCTCCACAAATGATAACTTTAAGCACTTTGCGCTGGGGCACTTTCATTCTGGTTACCTGAAACGAACAACCAGCCAATGACAACAACTATTGACGAGTTCGAAACAAAATATGCACGCGGCGCAACAGCGACTCAAGTGGAAGATGTTTCCGGTTTAGAAAATGAGGGTTACGATGAGAACCACTTATAAAATAATTTATTACATTAATATGGTTTATTAATATATATAATTTTATATTGTCCTGAAATAATGATACCAACTGATAATTCTATATTTCATTTTTGTTTTATGGCAGTTTTTTATCTGTAATATTATATAATCAATAGCGTGAGGTATATGAATTAGGAATGAATACATGTTATAGTTTGATTTTTTCTTTCGCAGCTGGACAATGTTCGATTTCGGACATGGATTTCACAGACGTACATGTAACAGTTATCTCGGATAGGCTTTTAACATTTTCTAACAACTCAATAATTGACTTTTTTGTTAAATCTCGATTGGAAGACAAGTTTATCTTTTCCACTTCGGTATATTGTCCGAGAATATCTCCAAAATCGGTCAGATCATCATCATTAAGAAAATTTTTGGAAATATTTAATTCTTTGAGGGAATTCAAAGATTCTTCAACAAGTTCTCCAAGTGGGTTTAATATAGAATCGCCTCTTTTTGTTATTTGACTTAAAATGGTTTTCAATAAGACGCTCGGTCAATTTTGAGACAAACATTATTTGGAAACCAAACTTATTTGAAGATTTTCGATGGAGGATTCTTGAGACAGGAGATTTTTGAGCCAAATTATACCCGTTGATCCTATCCCAATGTTGAGAGACAAATTCAAGCATCTTTTTTTT